>PVJL010007752.1:0-74254 GCA_004026885.1 Lyroderma lyra | reverse complement strand
TTTTTTTTTTTTTTTTTTTTTTTTTTTTTTTTTTTTTTTTTTTTTTTTTTTTTTTTTTTTGCTTTTTTTTGGTATGTGGGTAGCTCCCTGACTGGGAATCGAACCCAGGCCGCAGCGCTGACAGCACCAACGCCGAAGCCTTAAGCCACTACACCATCAGGGAACTCCCTAGGTTTTGTTCTTTTCTAGATTATTTAGGTGTAAAGTTAGTTTATTTATTTTGAGTTTTTCTTTTTTCTTGAGGTAGGCCTGTATAGGTATTAACTTTCTTCTTAGAACTGCTTTTGCTGCATCCCATAAATTTGGAAAAGTTGTGCTTTCATTTTTATTTGTCTCAGGGTTGTTTTTTATTTCCTGTTTGATTTCCTCTTATCCATTGGTTATTTAGTAGTATGTTGTTTAGTTTCCTCATCTTTGTGTGCTTTCCAGTTTTCTTCCTGTAGTTGATTTCTAGTTTCTTGCCATTGTGGTCAGAAAAGATGTTTTGTGGCCTAATATATGATCTGTTTTATTTTTTACTCTATTCTTCAGTGTCCAAAGCTAAAGACTTGGTGTGTGGTCCATACCTGTCTTTTTGAAGTAAAGGTCTAGCTTCCAAGTTCTGGGGCATAATCGAACTAGACTCTGGCTAGTGGGAGCTTGAGGTGCCAAAGGCCTGGTGTCTAGAAACAGGCATATTGTGAGGAGGTACGGCTTGCTCAGAGGCCTGATGTTGGTCCTGGGAACTAAAGGAGTCTGGTGATCTGGGCCAGAGAGTGGGTAGCTTGATTTGGAAGGCCACAAGAGTGATGTCTGGCCCAGAGCCCTATGCCTGAGGAGTCTGATAATGTGGGTCAGATCATGGGCAGTAGAATTCTGAGGGCTAAGTCTCGACCCAAGTCCTGGTGTCTGGACCTGGCTCTCAGGGTGGGCATTGTGATCTGGGTAGGGGTCTGAAGTTTAGAATGGAATGGTGCTGCACTCAGGCTGAGGGCAGGTGTCTTTCCTCCCCATTATTTGGCCCTGACAGGATGAAGAGGACCTGCCCTATGAGGAGGAAATCATGCGGAACCAGTTCTCCGTCAAATGCTGGCTCCGCTACATCGAGTTCAAACAGGGGGCCCCAAAACCCAGGCTCAATCAGCTGTATGAGCGGGCATTGAAGCTGCTGCCCTGCAGGTGGGAATAGTTCCAGCTGCCCTGCCTGCCCCAGCCCCCAGCCCACCCTGTCCAGTCATAACAGAACTGGCCAGTTGGTCCTGGTGATTGCTGTGTGTTCCGTCACTGAGTATACGTCCTCTGATGCGTCAGTACACCCTCCCTGATATGCTGGCCTGTTCCGTCATGGCTAAGATTTATCACTTCTCCCCAGGCCCCATCTCCCAGCAGTTGCCTTGTGGGGCAGGTTGAAGAAATCTGGGACTCCATAAAGCTGACCAATCACTATCTATCTCCTCCCTCCATTCCCCAGCTACAAACTCTGGTACCGCTACCTAAAGGCACGCCGGGCACAGGTGAAGCATCGCTGTGTGACTGACCCTGCCTACGAAGATGTCAACAACTGCCATGAGAGGGCCTTTGTGTTCATGCACAAGGTTGGGGGAAGCTGGGCCGTGGGATGAGTGGGGAGGTAGGGCTCAGAGTCCATGGAAGTAGATGAAGTGGGTTGGAGTCATATTTCCTCTGTGCACTTCAGGTTGAACTAGACGTAGTCCTGGAGGGAAAGGGTTCTTGTCCTGCTTCATTCTTGACTTGGTTGTATGACATCTGGTGTCTTTGTGACTGGGCTATAGTGCTGGCATCTCAGACCCTCCCTGTCCTCATGCCTCCAGATGCCACGTCTGTGGCTGGATTATTGCCAATTCTTGATGGACCAGGGCCGCGTCACTCACACTCGCCGCACTTTTGACCGTGCTCTCCGGGCGCTGCCCATCACACAGCACTCTCGTATCTGGCCCCTGTACCTGCGTTTCCTGCGCTCACACCCACTGCCTGAGACAGCTGTGCGGGGCTACCGGCGCTTCCTCAAGGTAAGCCCATTGGCAGGTGCGGCAGGGCCAAGCTCAGGCAGGCAGGCTCGTTCTCTGCATCAAGAGTTCCCAAAACTGGCTTGTTGAGACACTAGCTACATGCAGGATATCACCTAACAGGATGTGGGGGAAAGGCTCCTTGAGACAGGCAGGCTTTTGTTTGCAATTTATTTCTTTATTCTCCAAATAGTTGCTAGCACCTGTTCCACATCAGGCATTGAGACATGTGCTGGGGACAGTGTAATAAGACATTCTCTGCCTGCAGGGAGCTTTTTAGTCTAACTGGGTAGACAGATGTATATGAGCTGAGCATGTTGTAAACCAGAGTAAAACTACAACATGGGAAGGCAAGGGGTGGGGGGCGAACAGCTATAGGAGTGTATAATAGGCAGGGTGGAGAGTCACAGTGCACACAGGGTAGAGTTGTGCGGTTTTCTTAAACTCACAGTGTCTGTTATTGTGAAACTGTTGGCACAGTGTTGTTTGGGTAAGGGGGTTGGGATTAAATCAGGGCCTGGCTTGTACATTGGTGCCTAAGCCAGACCAATCAGGACTGAAGTAGGACCCAGGCTGGAGCAGTCAGGACTGAGCCTAAAGCATGGGGCCCAGACTAGATTGATGGAACTAAGGATGGGCTCACAGTGCTGAGGCTGGACCAGGGGTCCCCTGCTGGATAGGTGTGGCTAAGGTTGGGATGGCAGGGCTGGCTCTTGGCCAGGACAGTGGTGGTAGGCTGATGTGTGTCCCGGAGCCACTGAGTGGGGAGGAGGATATAGCCGTGTGGCCCTGTGGCCCCACTGACTGCTGGCATGGTGGGTTGGTGCCCAGCTGAGCCCTGAGAGTGCAGAGGAATACATCGAGTACCTCAAGTCGAGCGACCGGCTAGATGAGGCTGCGCAGCGCTTGGCCACCGTGGTGAATGATGAACGCTTCGTGTCCAAGGCTGGCAAATCCAACTACCAGGTGGGCCTGGGGGGAGACGGGGCCGGGTGGGAGGACTCAGCCCCTCAGGGATGGAGGCTGAGACTCCTTACTGGGCCCTCCCTGCAGCTGTGGCACGAGCTCTGTGACCTCATCTCCCAGAACCCGGACAAGGTGCAGTCACTCAACGTGGATGCCATCATCCGCGGGGGCCTTACCCGCTTTACTGACCAGCTGGGCAAGCTCTGGTGCTCACTGGCTGACTACTACATCCGCAGCGGCCACTTTGAGAAGGTGTGTGGGCACACTGGGTGCGGGGCACAGCCTCCCACCGATGCACGGTACCTGTGGACATAGGTGTGAGCAGGACCCACCTGCACACGTTTGCCTTCCTAAAGGCCTGCTGACAAGCGCACCCACCCTGGGGCCAGCTAAACCTGGGTTCTCCAGGGCTGTATGGCCTAGGTGTCCTTGCTTAAAGAATGATGACAGTGACAGTCTCACTTTTCACCTGTTAGTAATCAGGGGCCAAGTAGGTGCCTGACCTGAGGGTCACGCCTGAGGTGCTGGTGTTGCTAACCTAAATAGAAAAGACCAAAGTGAGAGGCAACAAGCGGGTTTTGGTTTTTTTTTCCTTCAAAACCTCAAAGAATAGCTATTTGGGAAGCACTGATTTGACAAAAACGCAAATAATGTTCTGATTAGGAGTTGAAGGCAATGGGTATTTATGGGAAAATGAAAGGGAACAATTACATGAATAAAAAGAAGGCGTTCCTCCAGGCACAGATAAGCTAACATAGTGATTTAGTGCTAAACAGTGTTTTTAATTTTCAGTCCAGCAGTCATAATACTCTTTTATCTTTGCAAACAGTGGTTTAGGGTGCAGAGTTGCTGCAGACCCATTCTAAAAGTTATTTTGCCCTGTTTTAACATTCCAAATGGTTGAGGAATAAGACAGGCAAGACATTTCCTCTGGGATGGCAGCTCCGACTCCATGTGGGGTTTTTTTTGGTTTTTTGTTTATTTGTTTGTTTGTTTTGTAGTATGTGGGCAGTTCCCTGGCTGGGAATTGAACCCAGGTCACAGCGTTGACAGAGCCAGCACCGAAACCTTAAGCCACTACACCACCAGGGGACTCCCATGTGTTATTTTTTTACAATGTTGCTGTCACTGTCCACTGCTGTCATCCTTGGGCAGTGGAATGGTGTCCTTGGGGAATGAGGGGTGCATAGGGCTCTTGAGAGGTCCTCAGAGTGGCTGGCTTGGGCTTTGGGGACCTTGGGGAAGGTAGGACCAGAGGGGAGAGGGGCTGAGTGGAGAGAAGTAGCAATGAAGGCTGAGGAAAGGGTTGTCTTACAGGCTGAGGAGAGGCTGGCCACCAGGTAGACTTGAGGCATGACCAGGTATCCATTTTACAGTGACTGTTCAGACCTCCACTTTAGGTAGAGTGCACAGGCCAAGACTAGTGGCAGGAGATGAGCCAGCAGCCAGGTGGAGGCAGAGAAGCAAGAGCAGCCAGGGGCAGGGTGGAGAGATGGGGCCCCAGCTTCGGGGAGCAGGGTGACTAGAAGAGTGTGAGCTGGAGAAGGGGGTTCAGGTGGGCATAAGGGGTACTTTGTAGCAATAATTGAGCCCTTTGTGGCACAGCTGAGTTTAGGGTCCCTGCAGCATGGACATGGGTGTCAGGTGCTTGACACATCCCCCTCAAGCCTGTGGTGACTCTCTATGAGGGGCTATCACTCAGTGTACTGAGGAGGAGCCAAGTCCCCAGGTCCCTCTAGCAGGGCAGGGCAGAACTCTAATCCTGGCTCTGTTGAGCATCACTGGTCAGAGCCTGATGGAGCTGAGCAGGCCCTGTAGGGTTTCTGCCTTGGTGCTGGTGCCAGGGGCAGTACTGCTACATTCCATGTCCACATGGAGGCCATGTATCCCTCTTCCCTGCCAGCACTTCCCTTTTGCCCTTCCCCATACTCACAGGCTCGGGACGTGTACGAGGAAGCCATCCGGACTGTGATGACCGTGCGGGACTTCACCCAGGTGTTCGATAGCTATGCCCAGTTTGAGGAGAGCATGATTGCAGCTAAGATGGAGACTGCATCAGAACTGGGGCGGGAGGAGGAGGGTGAGCTTCTGGGGGGTCTGGGCTGGTGGGGAGAGTGGGTGTGGGTAGCCTACAGGGGTCAAGGGAATCCTAAGGGTCTGGGGGAGAGAGGGAGAGGCGTGTTTCCAAGTTACTCAGGCTGGCAGGGAACGGGGGCTGGGGGTAAGTGTGGGGTCAGGTTGGCCTTGGGGCAGCCCAGGCTGGGTCCAGCAGGAGGGAATGCAGGGTGGATAGTGGGGTGAGCCTAGAAGGCCCAGAGCACCTGGCTGAGAATGGAGTGGGAGGGTCTGGGTGATGGAGGTGGCTGTATACTGAGGCCCTTTTTTCACTCCCTGGCCCTCCCTGTGGATCCCAGATGACGTGGACCTGGAACTGCGCCTGGCCCGCTTTGAGCAGCTCATTGCCCGGCGACCCCTGCTCCTCAATAGTGTCCTCCTGCGCCAGAACCCGCACCACGTGCATGAATGGCATAAGCGCGTGGCCCTGCACCAGGGCCGCCCCCGGGAGGTGTGTAACTTCCCCACCCCCAGCCCACCCCAACCTGCCTCAGTCCAGCCATCACCTGAACCATCCCTCCTGCCCAGGTCATCAACACGTACACAGAGGCCGTGCAGACGGTGGACCCCTTCAAGGCTACAGGCAAGCCCCACACATTGTGGGTAGCGTTTGCAAAGTTTTATGAGGACAACGGGCAGCTGGATGATGTGAGTGCCTGTGTTGAATGTGTGTGAGTATAGATATGTCTTTGTTCATAGGACCCAGGGTCAAGCGGGTGGGTGGGTCAGGTCTCAGTCTGGCCTTTGCCCACTCTGGCAGGCCCGCATCATCTTGGAGAAGGCCACCAAGGTGAGCTTCAAGCAGGTGGATGACCTGGCAAGTGTGTGGTGCGAGTGTGGCGAGCTGGAGCTCCGGCACGAGAACTATGACCAGGCCTTGCAGCTGCTGCGGGTAAGCACCACATGGGTTGTGGGGAGGGCCTGCGGGCATGTGGCCCAGTCTGCAGTGCCCCCACCCAAGCTCCCCTGCTCTGCTGTCTCTCTGCAGAAGGCGACAGCGCTTCCCGCCCGCCGGGCTGAGTACTTCGATGGCTCGGAGCCTGTGCAGAACCGTGTGTACAAGTCGCTGAAGGTGTGGTCCATGCTTGCCGATCTGGAGGAGAGCCTTGGCACCTTTCAGGTGAGCTGCCTGGACCTAATGGGTTGCAAGACGGGTGGGGCTACCGCCACAGCTCCAGGCTCTAACCTGCCCTGCCCCCGCAGTCCACCAAGGCCGTGTATGACCGCATCCTGGACCTGCGTATCGCCACCCCACAGATCGTCATCAATTACGCCATGTTCCTGGAGGAGCACAAGTACTTTGAGGAGAGCTTCAAGGTGAGAAGAGCCAGTTAGGAGGTCCTAGGCAGTAGTGTCCCCTCCCTGGTGTCTTGGGCACTGTGTTCATCTGCTCAAGCTGCCATAACAAAGTGCCACTGGCCAGGCAGCTTACATAGCAGAAATGTATTCTCTCCCAGTTCTGGAGGCTGGAAGTCAAGATCAAGGTGTCAGGAGGGTTGGTTTCTCCTGAGGCCTCTCTCCTTGGCTTGTAGATGCCATCTTCTCCCCTCTGGCCTCACGGTTATCTGTGTCTGTGTGTGTTTCTGGTGTCTCTCCATGTGTTCAGATGTCATCATCTTATAAGGACACCATCATATTGGACACCCTAATGATCTCATTTTAGTTTAGTTACTTTTGTAAATACCTTATCTTCAAATACAGTCACATTCTCAGATGCTGGGGTTAGGGCCTCAACATGAATTTCGGGGCACACAGTTCAGCCCATCCCAGGCGCAGGTGCTGAGTCTTGCCTGTGTGTGGTGTGGGTGTGTGTGGGCTGTCTCTGCCCTACTGCTCAGGTGATGATAGGTCATAGGTGTGTGGGGTGTTTTATGTGTGCCTGTGCATCTGTACACGGATGGGAGGTTGTACACGTGTGCTGCTGCTACCTGAGGGACAGGCCCTGCCCCTTGGCTAGGCTCCAGGTTCTGCAGAGCCGAGGATCCAATCCATGTCCCTCTTCACCCATTACATCACCTACTGGTGACTTAGTCCTGTTAGCCCTGTCCTGAGGGTCCTACAGTTTGTTGAGGAAGACAGGCAGCATACAGACTCTCCTGACAGTGCCATGAGCAGGGAAGGGGACACGGACAGTGTCCTGGCAGACTGGGCACCAGGTGGTCTCGCCCTGCGGACTCACACGTGATTCCCCCTCTTGGGGCAGGCATATGAGCGCGGCATCTCGTTGTTCAAGTGGCCCAATGTGTCTGACATCTGGAGCACCTACCTAACCAAATTCATCGCCCGCTATGGGGGCCGCAAGCTGGAGCGGGCGCGGGACCTCTTCGAGCAGGCGCTAGATGGCTGTCCCCCCAAATACGCAAAGAGTAAGGAGGGCCAGGTGGCTTGGTGGAGGGTGGTGGGGTGAGGAGGGGTATCCTTGGCCAGGCCACTGATCTCCGATCCCCTTTGGTCCTGCTGAAGCCCTGTACCTGCTGTATGCACAGTTGGAGGAGGAGTGGGGCCTGGCCCGGCATGCCATGGCCGTGTATGAGCGTGCCACCCGGGCTGTGGAGCCTGCCCAACAGTACGACATGTTCAACATCTACATCAAGCGGGCAGCCGAGATCTATGGAGTCACCCACACCAGGGGCATCTACCAGAAGGCCATTGAGGTGCCCACCGCACGGGGCGGGGTAGCAGCTGCAAGTCCCTGAGAGGATGGGAGGGGGCCTGTGGGTGGGAGACGTGAGCGTGCCTGTACCTGGGGCTGCTAGGAAGAATTGTGGAAACTCAGGGAGCAGCCCGGTGTGTTGGGAATCTCCTGGGGCAGCTCTTCTCCCACCTCACACCCTGTCCTCCGTGCCGCGCAGGTGCTGTCGGATGAGCACGCCCGGGAGATGTGCCTGCGTTTTGCGGACATGGAGTGCAAGCTGGGGGAGATCGACCGTGCCCGGGCCATCTATAGCTTCTGCTCCCAGATCTGTGACCCCCGGGTAGGGGTGCTTCTGGGCAAGTGGGTGGGTGGTAAGAGACTGCCGCTGGGTGGGCCAGCTCATGCACAGACACCTGTGCCCTCCACAGACAACGGGGGCCTTCTGGCAAACATGGAAGGACTTTGAGGTTCGGCACGGCAACGAGGACACCATCCGGGAGATGTTGCGCATCCGCCGGAGCGTGCAGGCCACCTACAACACACAGGTCAACTTCATGGCCTCGCAGATGCTCAAGGTGTCAGGCAGTGCCACAGGCACTGGTGAGTGGCAGTAGCTACCCTTGACTCCAGCCAGGTCCACTCAAGGGCAGTACGGTCCCTGGGCATGGTGCCTGTGGGTCCTGCCTCTGCCTAGTCTAGACCTCCTGGGTCTGCGAGCATTGGGGTCCAATTGCCATCCCCATCTCTGAGACTGGGTACTCACTGAAGGCTCGGGCCTCGGGGACAGGTGGGAGACATCCAGCAGCTGGTATGGCTGTGGAGAGGGCCTGCTCACAACATGGTGTCTGACCACCCCCCACTCTCCCACCAGTGTCTGACCTTGCCCCTGGGCAGAGTGGCATGGATGACATGAAGCTGCTAGAGCAGCGGGCAGAGCAGCTAGCAGCTGAGGCTGAGCGCGACCAGCCCTCGAGGGCCCAGAACAAGATCCTGTTTGTGAGGTGAGGATGGGGCTGGAGGTTGGGAGAGAGCCAGCTCTTCCTTAGGAAGGAGGTTCCTGGGGAGGCTGGAGAGGCAGCTCAGCTGAAGAGTGTGGTCCCCCCACCCCAGGAGCGACGCATCCCGGGAGGAGCTGGCTGAACTGGCGCAGCAGGCCAACCCAGAGGAGATTGAGCTGGACGAAGATGAGGACGAGATGGACCTGGAGCCCAATGGTGAGGGGCTGCCCAGCTGGGCAGGATGGTATTGGGAGAGGCAGAGGTGGGACCCCCTTTTGGAGAGCTAGTGCGTGATCATGTCCTCCCTGTCTCCCCCAGAGGTGCGGCTGGAGCAGCAGAGCGTGCCAGCTGCTGTGTTTGGGAGCCTGAAGGAAGACTGACACCCCACCCCCACCCCCTGCAATGAAGTCTGTGTTTGTAGGACATGATCTGAGCCTCTTTCCTGCCCACCCCTCCTGCTGCCAGGTGCCCAAAGGGACTGCCAGTTCATTCTCGCTCTGATCCTGAGCCCATCACCCCTCCACCTGCCCCCCCCAACAGATTGGCTGGTGTGGGAGGTGGGGCAGCTGGGCTCTGGGACAGGGCACACACCCCATCCTCACCCCCAGAGCTAGTTCTGGGCTCAGAGGCCAGTCTCTGTGCCTCCTGACCTCCTTGATCCCTGAGCCTGGAGGGCCTTGCTGCCGCCTGCCCAGGTCTCACCCACCCTTGCCTCCTAGGGCCTGTTCATCTCTTCTCCACCACTCCAGTCAGCAGGTAGAGAGTCCCAGCCTTCCGTCTGGATGGCTGGTCAGTGAGCTTGGGAGGCAGGCAGTCCCTGGTCCTGGGACTTAGCAAGATGCTTTTCTCCTAGACAGTGGCCAAGAGCCTTAGTCCTAAGCTCTGGGAAACCATTAGCGGGCTCTAAGCTGTTAAGGGATTTTGAGCATTCAGGGATGTAATCAGATTTGTGCCCTGAATGGGCTATGCAGGCTGCTGTGAGGGGGTTGGTTTGTGACAGGGGTCAGCTGAGGATGTGGGGAGGCAAAAGCTGTTGGCTTGGACTGGGGGTGGTCATGGGGACTGAGAGGAAGAGAGAGGGCTTTAGGAGGTGACTGTGCCATATCGGAGGGCATCGGGAAAACTGGCCTCACGTGGCCTGCCAGGGCTGCAGGGAGTCTAGCTTAGCCTGGCCTGAGCTTTTGGTGTAGGGCCTACATCTGAGACGTCCAGTGCCTGTGCCAGGAGGCAACTGGACCCTCAGGTGTGCTGCTCAGAACATGGGAATCCCTGGCCCGGGGGCTGTAACCAAGCCTAGGAAGGTAGGCAGGTGGCTGGAGGAGACGATCAAGTTCAGCAGTTGGCTGCTGACCAAGTGCCAGGTGAGGCTAATTACAGCCAGACTGAGGAAAACGAAGTGAGCAGAAGTGGGGGCAATGTCAGGAGGCCTGGTCAGAAGCCTCCTGCGCCCAAGAGGTCAGTAAAACAGCTAAGGAATGGCCACAGGGTAGTTGGCAGGGAAGTCCTGACCTTACAGAAGCTGCGTTGAGGCCAGCAAGGGGCTGAAGAGACTGGAACAGGTTCAAGAGTGAACAGGACACAGGAAAACCCTCAGGCAGATACCAGCTGGCGCCCCAGCCAGCCTCAGGGAGAGGCCAGTACTCAAGGTCTCTTTAAATTATTTTATTCAAGAAGGTAAGGGGGATAGACAGAGGACTGAGCTGAGCCCTGAGTCCCTGAACCTCCCAGCTCAGCCCCCACAGCAGGACGAGACGCAAGTTAGGGGGTGGGAACTCCAGCCCCACCCAGACAAGGCTGGGGACAGGCGGGACCCAGGAACACCCATGGAATGTCCCCCAAGAGGGCAGCAGTCACACACCATGTGGTGTGGGGCTATTTGGGGGTACTGCCCCCCTTCTTGGGGGTGGTGGGCTTCTTGCTCTGCCAGAGGTGTCCCTGGATGGTGAAGGCATCCACACTCATGGACATGGTCTTGGCGGGGATCTGGGTGAAGCGCTTTCGGTCCGAGTTGTACTTGTAGATGCCCTCCACCATGGCAGGTGTGACCGTGCGGGGGCCGTAGCCCGCCAGCCTCGACAGCTCCTCCGTCTCCCCTGACAGTGTGTAGAGGGCCCGGAACTGGCAGCTCGAGTCCCGGAAGAGGATCAGGAAATGGTTGGCCTTGCTCTTCTCAATTTCCTGGTGGGCAGGGGAGGCAGTTAGCCAGACCAGCAGGGCCCTGGACTCTCCCGCTGGCCCCCTACCCCTAGCACAGGCTCACCTCAAGAATTCGGTTCTTCTGCGGCTCGTTCACCTTGCCCGCCAGGCAGCAGTGTGACAGGGCATTGTGGATGATGAACTTGTTGGACTTGGCACTGGGCTCCTTGTACAGCCGAGGACCTAGGGGGCAGGGTGGTCAATAGGGATAACTGGGGACAGGTAGGGCCCAGCACTCGCCACCAGGAGTGCCCCCCTCACCTGTGTACTCAGGCACTGATGCCGGAGAGGAGGCATTGCTGCCATTTTCCCAGTCACGGTCACGGCTACCAGGCAGGCGACTCGGAGACATGAGGCCGGATGGGGACGGAGCCCTACAGGAGAGAAGGGATGGGATGGGTATGTGGTCAGTGGTGGATAAGCCACCCAGTAGGTGGTGAGACCAGGAAAGGGACAGTTCACAACCCTTTACAGAGCAGAAGACATATATGTCCCATGTATAACTCTCAAGTCCATGCAGTGCCCTGTGTGCCACACTCCTGGCCTCGGTAACGCTGAACACTCATTCTTGGGTCCTGTCCGTCAGGTAGACAGTCCCACTGGCACCTGTCTTTTTAGCCCTTTAGTGGCGGATAACTCATGCATACCACACTTGCAGACTACCACACAGGCACACACATACTCTGAGAGGCCACTTGCCCAGACCAAACTCACCGAGATGTGGGCCTCTTCACACCAAGGTTATTGGGGGCCTCGTTGGCCACGGTTGATAGTGACAGGGTGGACTGGGAGTAGACCTTGCTGAGCCGAGAACCTGGGGGATGAGGGCATTAAGTCAAACCCTACCTGAAGCCCCTTTACCTCCAAAAATGCCCAGTAGGACCTTGCCTGGCAGACTGCAGAGGGAATGTGGGGTCAGCTCTGCCTACGACCCTCACCCTGAGTAGCCCCCAGCAGAAATCTCTCATCCCAAAATGTACCCGAGGGGGGCTCCTCCATCAAACCGTGGAGAACGCAGGGCCAGCTCTGTCCAGCAGCCCTTACTCTACTGCAGGCCCCACATCCCTCTGGAAGTCTTCACCTAGCAGGCAGGGCACCCCCACCTGAGACCCTTGTTACCGATATGTGCCACCCCCTGGACTTGTGCAATATATATCATTCCCCTCCCCACAGGGGCCCCATTCCGCAAGTCATGGAGAGGGGCATTGGGCAGGCCACATCTCATCGGGTCCTCACCAAGCAGGCCACGGGCTGGGCTTCGTGCCAGGGCCGAGTCATCACAGCAACCAGAGCGTGGCCGGGGCGCCCTCCGTCCACCCCGGCCGGGACCCCCGGGCCCCAAAGCCCGTGGCCGCAGCACCTTGTCCAGGTCATCCATCAGCTTCAGCTGAGCCCGGCGTTCATACTCCAGCCGTGTGAACTCCCCCCGTCGGGGACCCACCTCCTCTTCAGCTGGGGCCCGGGCAGTGGGGGCTGGAATAGCTATGGTGGGTGGGGGGCTGGGGATCACCTCCTCCTGGGCCAACCTGCAGATAGAGGGAATGAAGCAGTCAGATCATGGGGTCACCGGTGGCAGGGGGCCCCAGGGTCAGGCCCAGCCTTACCGCACAGCCTCCTCTCTCCTCTGTTCCTTCTCAGCCTCCTGCCACTGTTTCCGCCGCCGTGCCTCCTCCACCCGCCGCTGTTGCCGCTCCAGCAGGCTGGCCCGCTTTTGGGCCATCTCATCCTCAGGCTTGTCTTCATCCTAGGGGAAGGCACTGAGTCCGGCTGGCCATCCCTTCCATCACCCCAGGCTGCCAGCCACTCACAATGTCTTCAATTTTGTAATCGTTCTAAAGGCATTTAGTTGGCATACACTTTATGCACAGCCCCACGTGCCTAGGACACAACAGGGATGGGGCCGATCTGGGTGCTGCTCCCACAAGGCACTTAACCCAGTGGGAAAGCTAATCTGGTATCATACCAACAGAGGCAGCTACCAGCCTACACTAGGAGGAGGGACCTATCTGTCTTAGCCTGGAGGTACCAAGTGAGGCTTCCTGGAGGAGGCAACTCAAGAGAATGAGGAGTCTTAAGAGGGGTTAGAGTGGTCCAAGTTGCTCAGTTGAAAATGGCCAGGGATTTGGGGGAGAGGGGCAGTATAGACCAGTCAGGATGTAACTGCAGGTGTGCAGATGAGGCACAGTGGCCCAGGCTGGGGGTGCTGTGAAGAGTGATCGGACATGGAACAGAGGGCCAGGAAGGGAACTGGCAAGGCCACTGGGGGAAGGGAGTAGGGGAAAGGTGCCATGGGAGACCCTAGCCCTATCTGTCCATCTGTCCATTACCCCAGCTATTCATCTGCACACCATCTACCTACCCTCTACCCACCTAAACACACCTTGTCTGTGCCCACTCCCACCTATCCACCCACTGGAATGCCCTATTGACCTGACTACCTGTCCATCTGCGCCACCGCATTCCTGACATGTCCCTGTCCAAACCCCCCATTGCTTAAGCTGACTCACCTTATAGAAGAAGCCCAGCCCAGTGCGGGGCTCTCCCTCTGAAGATGCCTCTTCCTCTAAGGAATCTTCAGCACCGGGTGGGCTCCTGTCTCCCTCGTCCTCAGCTGAGGGCTCTCCCAGGCTGCCCAGTGGGATCTCGATGAGGCCAGGCCTGGCTGAGGGCTCTTCGGGAGGTGTCCCCTCGGCCAGAAGGATGGAGGAGCGTGTCTGCACAGGCACCTGGCTTGGTGAGAACTTTCGCAGGTGTGGTAGGCTGTCTACATCATGGGGAGGTGTGAGCACCCTCGTCAGAGGGGTTAGCCGCAGCTCTGCTGGCCGCGTGTGCTTTGGGCTGCGGGACGTCGGGCTGGGACCAGGCCCAGGGCTGCGCCGGGCAGCTGAGGCGCGTCGTGCAGGGCTGGGGGATGCAGCTTTGGAACCCACCGTGGGGCCAGGGATGACCCAAGCAGCAGGAGGCGGGGCAGCAGGGGACGGGGTGGGCCCAGGTGCCTCAGGTGGGGCCAGGAGCCGCTGCTGCTGGTCCGTGAGCCTCTGCATGTCCCGTTGCAATGAGTTCAGTGCAGCACTCAGCTTGCTGACTGCCCGGTTATAGTCCCCCAGCCCCTCGGGGGGCAGCGGGCCCAGTTCTGGTGAAAAGGTCACTGCCTTGGGCCGTGGGGATGGTTCACCCTGGCCCTCACCAGCCGGCCGCTCCCCACCAGGGGTTGGACCTGGCTCGGGCTCCACCTCGGCCTCGGCCTCCCCTCCGGCCTCCCGAGGCTGCACCTGTAGGAAAGCGCTCTTGCCCAGTCGCTGGCGGTGCTTGGCAAAGATGGCCTCAATCCGTCGCTTCTGAGCCTCTATGGCCCGCCGTTTCTCCTCCAGCCGGGCTCCAAGCTCACTCATCTCTGAGCTCAGGGCCTCTGGTGGTGCTGGGGTTGCCACTGGGGACACTGCCCCAGCCTCTGCCTCGGCCTTCACCAGCTGTTTCTTGCGTTCAGCAAAGCTGGTCATCTTCACTTCAGAGTTGCTGGCAGCTGGGGGCGAAGCCACTGCCTTGGGCGAGCCCTCAGACAGGGCCTGTGGTTTCCGTACCTCCCCTACCTGGCAGGGAGGTTTTGAAGGGCCCTCAGGGTGGGGCATGTAGGCAGGTACCTTGTCAGGTGGGTAGGAGGAGGCCAGTGTTGGTTTGGAGGGCCCTTCAGGGGAATGGAGGTAGAAGCTGCCATCGGCAGCCCCATCTGGGAGCAGCCGGGGCTCGGCACTATGGATGATCTGCAGAGCTTCCTCAATGGTAGGCAGGTCGCCAGGTTCCACAGGTGGCTGGGTGGGGGTCCGGGCCGGAACAGGGCGGGGGGGGCCCAGACTGTCTGAGCTGACAGAGCGGAGCAGGACAGGGTCTCCCATGACGACATCCACGTCGCTGTCCAGGCCAAAGGGGGTGCTGAATGACACGGCCTGGGAAAGGGGACGGCTGGGCGGCCAAAGGGAGGGGTTAGCCCCTGGCCTCACCCTGGCCCTGCCCTCTCCACTGCCAGGGACCCTTGAGATATGCTCACCTGAGCTGCCGGTTCCAGGCCTTGCCAAGGACCTCCATGTGGGACATGGATGGGGAGGACTTCAGTGAGCCTAGGGAGGGGTGGTAAGTGTCAGAGGTCACTGTGGGGGTCGCTGGGACCCTGAGTGGGGTCAGCCAGGGGCTGTCACTGGGTGAGTCACTGATGGGTGATTGTGTGGACAGATGAGGACCATTTGGTGTCACTAAGGTCCTGTTGAGCCACTGAGAAGCTCACTGTGGGGATCAATGAGTATCACCATGGGGTCATTCTGGTGCCAGAAGGACCCACAGAAGGGGTCACAAGGAAACATGAAGTCAGCTGGGATCGTCTTTTTGGGTGGGGGTCTCCAGGGACAATCCATCCCCCTGCCCTCACCTGTGGATCCACGGAGTGGGGACTGGGGGCCACCGGGTGACAGGAGTGGATGGCGGAAGTTGAAGACAGGAGAACTGCCAAGAGATGCATGTCAGCTGTGGGACCTCCTTCCTCACTTCCACTGAGGTGGAAACCAGAGCATCCCCCAGCCCCGTCCCAGTGCCCAGTCAGGAGGAGTCTGTCATGGCCGTGGACACTCACCCAATGGGAGAACCATACCTGCTGCCACTGCTGTTCTGAGGGGTGGAGGCCTCTGTGGCCCGGGGAGAGGCAGCTGCAGTACAGAAAAGAGGGTCAGGCAGGGCTTGACCTCCCTGTCCCCACCCAGACCTAGGGCCAGGCCTCACCGTGACCATCAGGAAGATCCTTGGCCTGTACAAAGTCGGGTTTCAGCACCTCAAAGCACATGAACATCTCAGCCAGCAGCACCACCAGGTTGACCTGGAGGTGGAAGGCAGTGTCAACCCACGGGACCCATGGCCATGGATGCCTGCACCAGCCCACCAGGCCCCATGATGGCCTTACCTTGAGGGGCGGTGGTACATAAAGCAGGTCCTCAAGAGACAGTGGGCAGCCACGAGGAAGGCGGGAGGCGCAGAAATCCTGCACTAGCTGGAGGTTGTACAGGCTGTCCGCCACAGACATGGGGTCCTTGAGGCACACCTCTGTAGGGACAGGATGCCTGGGTCTATGGGAAGGAAGTGGGGGCTGCGGGGGAGGGGGAGCCCAGCAGCCAACAGACATGAAGGACCTTCTACAGGCCCGGTGGTGCCAGGCATCCTTCATAGGGTGGGTACTCTGTAAACCAAGCTTGTCCAATCTACAGCCCACGGGCTGCATGAGGCCCAGGGTGGCTTTGAACGTGGCCCAACACAAATTTGTAAACTCTCTTAAGACATTATGAAAATTATGCATGGACTTTTTTTTTTTTTTAGCTCATCAGCTATCGTTAGTGTTAGTATATTTTATGTGTGGCCCAAGAGAATTCTTCTAATGTGGCCCAGGGAAGCCAAAAGGTTGGACTCCCTGGTGTAGGATGTTCCTCAGGTCTCTGCATCTGGCACTTCCATTGCCTAGGCCACTAATCCCCCAAGAATTCAACTCAAAAAGCTTTTCCTCATCACTTGACACCCTTCAGGGCACCTAACATCTGGAATGTTCTGGATGAACCTACTGTCATTCTCTCCCAACTAGAATATGAGTCACCTGAGGTCTATATTGTTCTTGCTGGATCCCTGGAGACTAAAATGGAGTCTGGCACACAGTTCACACTCTAGAAAAGGTGCAGGAATCAATTGCATGATGCACAGAGAGGTTTAGACACTTATGTGGGATCACACAGCTAATTAGCAGGAGAGGTTCAAACCCAGGTTTGCCAATTCTAGAAGCTGCACTCATAATGACTACACCTGAATCCTGGGCCTTAGGACACCAGGCTCCTGAGGGCAGGGTCTGGTCCAAGCCCATTCACTCACCCTCAAGTCGCAACAGCTGGGGACAATAGCAGTGGATTGTAGCAGCCAGTGCGGCCCCACTGGCGAGGTCCTGGAGGCTGGTCACGGTGGGAAAGCAGGGGGCACGTCGGGCCATGGCACGGTCCTTGCGATATCGGATCTGCAGGTAGGAGCCGGGTCAGATCAGAGGTGATGCTGGTCCCCATGTCAGTGGTCATGCAGGCTGCTGGGCAGGGAGGCCTGGGGTTTCCGCCACGAGGGGGAGTGAAGCCAGGGGTCCCAGAGCCAGAGTGATGGGCCAGCTTGGAGCAGGGGAATGGCAGCAGCAAAAGGCAGAAGAGGTGTCTGAGAGCAGCCAGGCCAGCAGGGGGGGCTGGGGGCAGGGACTCTTGGGACCCTGGGGTGGGGGATACGTTACCATGGGGGGTTTGCTCCCCGACTCCTTCAAACAAAAGGCAATTGCGTGCTGGGGGGAGAGGAGCAGCCGTCAGCAGGGCGGGCGGGGTGCTGACTTGCTGGGCCCCCAAGCACACCTCCGGGAGCGGGAAGAGGAAGGCCCTGAGCCCTGTCCTGAGCCCTGGATGTCCAGTTCTCTGACTGCACTCTGGCTGGTTTGGGGGACCCCAGCTCCTTCCAGCCCAGAGGGATCCCACAGAGCAGCCTCCCATGCAGGGAACCCTCCCCCCACACAAGACCCAGGCCCCAGCTTGGGGAGGGGATGCAGAGGAAGCAGGTAGGCAGGAGAGAAACCCCCGACCCAGGCCCCATGTTGGGGGGAAAGAGGCCCTGGAGTGAGCAAAGGTGGGGACCCCACCCAGACCAACCCCCTCCACACATGCAGCAGTCACTTTCCCCTTGTTGTGCTTCAGGGATGGGCGACACCCCCCTCACACACACCCCAAACTGGGATCTATCTTTTGGGAAGCTAGAGCTTCAGGAAAGAGCTGCCACCCTCTTCTTGGTTTGAGGGTCTTCCTCCTGGCTGGAGGTAGGGGGTCTTGTTCATGAATCTAATGGCTGGGTCCTCCCTTCAGAAGCACTGAGAGCTCCCCACCTCGGCTCATGGGGAAGAGCTAAGGGAGTTCATACCATCAGGTAACTGGGGAGGGGCCTGCCCTCTCAGTGAATAGCGGAGATTTCCCCCTCCTTTTAGTTCACAGAGGGGTCCTCTCTGTCCCCTAGGGCTGGGGTCCTACCTCCTTTGCTCAAAAAGCCTGGGAGAGGGAGAAGGAGCAGACAGGCAGGCAGAAACAGACACACAGACACAGCGACAAGCAGGACAAGCAGACGGGGCAGAGAGACGGCCCCACTTACAGGAACCAGCTTCCAGTACCAGCGTGTGGGGCACTGATGCGGGAGAGGGAGAAAGGAGAGCAGCAGGGGCAGGCACAGGGAGAGGGCAGAGAGAGAGAGAGAGTCACCTCCAACCCGCTCAATGCACCACGAGGCACAGCCCCGCCCTGCCCCCCCCCCCCCCCCCCCCCCCCCCCCCCCCCCCCCCCCCCCCCCCCCCCGGCTCTCTGATGTGTGTCCTTCCCTCCCTGCATCGCCTTAGCCTCACCGAGGGCTGCGCTGGGGCCACCCCATCTGCAGGCGCTGAGGGAGATGCTCTCTGAGCTGCTTCCTGCTCTGTCTTCTCCTGCAGCCGCCGGATGGTCTGGGTGGGGAGGGGGGCAGCCAGGAGAGGTCAGTGCTCTGGTCACTGGGTGATCCTGGCCCCCAGCCCATCCTGGCCCAATGCCACCTACCGTTTCCACCCAGAAAAGGAGCTTGTGCTCCAAGCTGGCTAGGGCCAAAGGACCAGGCAACGTCTTCGTCCACTCGAAGGCGAAGGCAACCATGAGAGCGTCAATGACAGCGAGGTGGGCTCCCTGTGGGGACAAGGACTGAAGGGTGAGACCAGAGCAGGATGAAGGCTCTCTTCTGCGCGCCAATAAAGGAAGAACCTGGAAGAGGGGTGGGGGGCTTGAGGGGCAGGACCAGGGTTAGTGGGTGGGGCCTCAGGAAAGTAACCAAGACAGGGATCCTGGAAGAGCCACACTTGGTGGGCTGGGCTTTGAGGTCCCATATTAGGTCTTAGGATCCGATCCGGAGGGCCAGGCAGGCAAGTCCTTAAGGGCCAGAGTAGTACCTTTCGAGGAGGAGCCAGGCCTGGTGGGCGGAGCCCCGGAAAGGGGCCAGGTCTGGTGGGCGGGGCCTAACAGACGCGGGGTGGGGGTGGGGCGGGGGGGGGCCTACCATGAGGATAGGCTGGTGTCTCAGGTCGGCCTCCTGCACTGGGCGCTCGGGCAGCGCGGGCACCGTGCCCCTCCGTGCCAGCAGGGCCAGCAACGCAGAGGGGCTAGGCGGTGTCTCGAGCTGCGGCAGCGCCTGGCGCCAGGCCCGGCAGTACAGCTCCGCCGAGAGCAGCAGCCGCGTCACTGGGGGCTTCACGTGTTCCTGCGCGTACTGGTCAGTGTAGAAGGGCTCCCACAGCTCCGAGGGCACATGCTCTGTGCGGATGAGGGAAGGTGAAGGCAGGTCAGGGCCACCAGGCACTTCCCTCCTCCCCCGTCCCCACACACAATCACGTGGCCCCAATTAAGGGGAGGGTCTGGACGTGGGAGAGTTGGGGACCTGGGCTAAGACCCAAGTATGGAAGAGTTTGCCAGAGAAAGGGATAATGGTGTTCCAGGCGGGAGCGGGGACAGTAACAATGACAATATCACTTAATGGCTTGTCCTGGGTGTCCTACACCACTGCAACCCTAGGAAGAAGCAGCCAAGAACAACTGGTTAACTCCAAACCCCAGGCATCAGGAAGGAAAGTAACTGACTCAAGGCCACACAACTGGGCAATACTGGGGCTGGCATTCAAACCCAGGCCTGAGGCAGTCTACACTCCCTGGCTTGGAGGCTGGGGTGGGATGAGCTGTGAATTTGGGGGCTGCCTAGCAGGGTGCTGGATGGGGGAGGAGGACAGACTGCAGACACCCTGAGGGAGGCGACTGGTCTGAACCTGGTAACTGAAAGGTGGAGGAGGGAGAGGCACACAGGTCCCATCAGGTGTGAGGGGAAGATGGGGAAAAGAGGGTGGTTGCTGAGATGGGGGCACAGGAGGGTGTCTGAGGGGCTGGAGCTTAGGAAAGCAGTGCAATCCTGTCATAGAAGCAGCCACAAAAACGCTGAATGAGATGGGCAGAGTAGAAAGAGACTTGAGGAAGCCCCACGGGAGTCGGGGGTGGGAGAAGGGTTCAAGTAGGACCCAAGGGTGGGGAGAATGATCAGAGTAAGACCCCAGGAAGGTCAAGGAAGAGGTGACTGAGGCCAACATGGGATACCTGGCCTCACAGGTTCTTCCAGGGAGGCCCCAGCTTGCATTCCAATCAGAGCAGCTGTTTTGCATATTGGGGTTCTGTGTGTGTCTGAAAGAATGAGGGGCAGGGTTCTATTGCTCAGGAACATTGGGATGCAACCAGATCTTCCTCGGGGGCTTGTTTTCACAGCCAGGCTCCTCAGAGACCCCCTGCCCTCATCCACAAGGATCCTGGCATCATGGATCCTTTAGTCCTTCCTTGTCTGGGCTCTTCTCCTACTCTAAAATCACACTTGACCTTCCCACTTAATGCCCCTCCCCTGGGGAGAGTTGTGCCTGCTCTCTGCTCAGCTCCTTGGAAGAGTCCTCCAGGCTCCACTTCTTTCCAGGCTACCCCAGCCCTAACCTCCCTGATCTGGCTCCTGCCCTCCTAGTTCCCAGCCTCAAGGCCAGCAGTGGCCAACCAAGGCACAATTGTGGGCCTGTATCTCGCCTGGGCTCTCTGCCCAGCACCTCCTTCTTCTAGAAGCCTTCCTCCCCCCAGTGTCTCCCAGCTTCCTATCTTTTTCTCTCTCCCACCACTCAAACTATGACCCCTCTCCACATGCCCCTTCAATGCAGAGCTCCAGTCTCAGCAGCTTTGTAAACAGTCATGCCCACATCACCTACACTCTGATGGTTTCCATGGCCATCTGAGCACCTGCTGCAGCCTTGGCCATGAGTCCCACTGAACCCCTGGGCATCTCCCATAATCTTTAGTATCTTGCTCCAAACATGCTCCTTCTCTCTGTCCCCACTGCAGTGAGAAATCACCATCCCTCCTTCCTTCTCCCCCTCCAACATCCAATCACTCCTCTGGTTTCAACCTCCTGGCATCTTCCGAAGCCAAACCCTCCTCCCTCTCTCTCCAGCTCCTGGTCATTTTCTGCTCCTATGGGCAAAAATTAAACAAGTTTCTTTTCTATGGGACTTGTCAGGGCCTTCAAAATGAAACTGTGAAATAGTGCTACCGAGGCTAATGTTTATCAAGCACTTCCTCTACGCCGGTGTGTCCCCCCCCTCTGCACTACTGCCATTTGGGGCTGGATGATTCTTTGTGTTTGGCGAGCTGGGCTGTCCTGTGTATTGTAAGATAGTTATCAGAATCCTTGGATGACAGTACCACCTTCCTCCCAATAGTGACAGTCAAAAATGTCTCCCGACGTGCCAAATATCTCCTGCGAGCCAAGATTGCCCCCCCACCCTGCTCCTGATTGAGGGCCACCACTCTATACTAGAAAATGTTTATTAAGTATTTACTATAGAACAGTGCCATCTGATAGACATATAGTGTGAGCCACATAGGGAGTTTTAAATTTTCTAGTAGCCACATTTAAAAAGTAGAAACAAGTAACATTAATTTAGTAAAACATTTCACCCAATATACAGTTCACCAATGGACGTGGGTTTAAACTACATAGGTCCACTTATATGTGGGGTTTTTTTCCAATAAATTCAGTAAGCGTATTTTCTCTTCCTTATGATTTTTTTTTTTTTTTTTTTTTGATATGTGGGTAGCTCCCTGGCTGGGAATCGAACCCAGGCCGTAGCGCTGACAGCGCCGAAGCCTTAGCCACTACACTGCCGGGGAACTCCCCATGATTTTCTTAATAACACTTTTTCTTTTGCTTACTTTATTGTAAGAGCATAGTATGTAACAAAACTTTGTTCATCAACTATTAATTTAGGTTATCCGTAAGGCTTCCAGTCAACACTGGGTTATTAATAGCTAAATTTTGAGGGGAAATTATATGAGTGCTTGGGAGGAAGGTCAGTGTCCCTAACCCCTGTGTTGTTCAAGGGTCAACTGTATATGCAAAATATAATTTCAAAATGTAAACAATATAAAAAACATTATTAATGAGATTATTTCACATTCTTTTTTTTGGTATCAAATCTCTAGAAGCCACTGTGTATTTTACATTTATAGCACATCACAATTCAGACCAGCCACACATGCTCTGTGGCTGCCATATGGGACAGCAGCTCTTAGCACACGTAGCATTTACTTACAACGTGACCACCCTGCATGCATTTGGTCGTTTAATCCTTATGACGCATACGTTCTTATCCCCACTGTGCAGATGAGAAAACCAAGGCCCAGAGAGCTGAGATAACCTGCCCAAGCTCACATAGCTAGTAAATGGCTGAGCCAACCTGAATCGTTTCCTTACGCATTGCACTGATATCTGAAGGCATAAGGGATTGCAGGGGGTATTTCGCAAACTTGATTAAAGGAGGAACCTTTTCTATCTTACTATCTCGGAGCCAGAGTTCTGATGAGCCCACCTGCATGCATTCCTGCCCAGCCTCCTCACACTTGTGACTTGGAGTTACCAGAACTACCCTTTCCCCAATCACAACCCCCTGCCCCCCCGGGCACCGGCATGTCTGAGTTCATCCTGCCAGTTCCCAAACACCTCCCATGGATCCCCAGTGCTCTCAGATCCTCATCCATGGCCTGAGAGGCCCTTCTCAGTCTCACCAGACTCCCTCATCCCCTCCTCTGTCGGCTACCACCAGGTCACCACCAGGACCCACATGGTCTTCTTGGATAACTCCCTGTTGGTTCATACCCTCCGCCTCTGCATGTGTAATCTCCTCCCCCTGGCAAACTCCCACACATCCTTCAAGGTTCAAACCCTCCTTCTTTTGGGGAGCCTTCCCTTCTCCTTTCCTCCCTGGAAGATTTCAAGGATTTCCTCCCCCTGGGCTCTGCTGCACGCCTCTATACCACAGACCTTATCGTTCCAGGCAGCAATGATCTGGTTTCATGTCCAATACCCCACCCTCCTGTGTCTATCCCCACCCAATACATCCTGAGCACCTAGCACTGGCCTGGCACTCAACAGCAATCAGTAGAGTCCCAGAGTTCATGAACCAAGCAGAGCTCTGTTCTCCACTTCCCTCGCAGGGCCTGGTGCCCCACCTTCCACAGGCTCTCTGTTTAGAGAAGGTGGGTGGGTAACAAATTGAACTTGACCCTCAAGGAAGGTGTTACACAGGGCAGGGAACTGGGTCAGTGAGTCAGTGCATCTCCTTTCTGTGAAATGGGACAGTAATTTCTACTCTGTCCTCTGGCCAGGGGACAATTAATAATAAAATTATTAACAAAAACTAAAAACATCACACTGATGCCAGGAGCAGTAATAACAAGCTTCTGTGTGGTGTATACTGTGTGCCAGACACAGAGCAAAGAATTCTGCACTCAGGCTCTCTCCTCTGCCTCCCAGCAACCTTGTGAAGCAGATACTGAGATCCCAATCACCTTGCCCTGCCCTGGCACACAGTGAGTGCCCCACAGACTTTTGTGAAATGAATAAGTGAACAAATTACTACTTGTACCGAGCGGGGAATGGAAGCATAGAGAATTGGGATAATTTGTCCACAGTCTGGTGGAGCTGGGACTCAAACCCAACTCTGATTCCCAAAGGGGAGCGCTCCCACTATGGCCTTACAAACCGGGATGTGAGGGGCTGGGACTACCTGGGTCTTTCCCCACCAACTGCCTTTCTTCTCAAGCAGATCCTTAGGGACAGGCTGGCCCCAGAGTGGGCTGGAGGTGACATAGGCTTGGGCAGAGTAAGGAGAAGGACAGCTGTCACTGAGACCCACACCCAGAACAGGTTGATCTGGGAAGGCCACTGAGGGAGCAGTGCCAAGACCGGTGGGCAGGGCCAGTGGGCGGGCAGGGCGGCCCCCAGTAAAGGCCCAGTCCTTAATTAACTCCGTGTTCCCCATGTCCAGGCCCTGACTCCAAGCTCTGGCATGCGGCCCTGACTGAGCCTGCTCAGGGCCTCCAATTCTGGGAAGCCACCCGCATTCTTCCCCTTGGGGTGGCCCTATTTCTTCACACATGAGGGTCTGGGGGCGGGAGTCGGAGAAGGGCTTGCACCTGGGGCCCGGCCTCAGGGGATCTTGGACTAGCCAGCCATTTCTCCTCTACTGGGGTCGCCTGCTTCCTAGGCAAAAAGGAGCAATAAGTCACAGCTGTCCCCGCTAGCTGGGGCCATGGAGGCGAAAGAGGGGGTTCCCGAAGCTCCCCGCGCCGCCCGCAGCGCAGGCAGGGCCGACGCGGGGTGTGTGTCGGGCTGAGGGATGTCCTGCAGGCGCGTGATGTGTGTAATGGGGCGGAGAGCATGCAAGGCAAGGCCCGAACTGGAGACCCCAGCCATCCCGCAGACACCGCCCCGCTCACCTGGGGCCCGTACGCCGGGGTCCCGGCGCGGAGCTGGGCCGCCGGCCCCACCCCCACCGCGTTCCCGCAGCCGGGTGGCCAAAGTCCACGGCCCCGGCCAAGCAGGAAGCCTAGAGGCCCGGGGACCCCGGCGGCCGGCGCTATTGTTCCCACGGCCCCGGCCTCCCGGGCCGGCCCCGCGCACCTGCCGCCCCCCGGCCGGTACCTGCGCCCCCGAACGCGGCCCGCAGCACCCACGCCAGGCTGGCCGCCGCCTTGGCCCGCGAGAAATCGTACTGGTCCAGCGACTTGATCTCAGGCACCAAGAAGGTCCTCCGCAGCGGCCCGGGCCCGGGGGGCGCCGCCTCCACCATGGCGCCGCCGGGGCTGCGGGCGCCCGCTCCGCGCTCGCTCAGACTGGGCAGCGCCGCGCTCGCACCCGGGCCGCCTCCACCGCCAAGCCAGGTGCGGCCGCTCGCGCTCGCTACGCTGCGTCGGCCCCGCCCCGGGGCGGAGCCCAGGTGCACTCCGCCCCCGGCCCGGTGCCCGCGCCTCGCCTCAGGCCTCGCCGCAGGGTGGGGCGGGGAGGCTGCAGAAGAGTGTGTACGTGAATGTGAGTGTGCGTGTGCGTGTGCGCGCACTGGAGAGGATGAGGGACCCTCTGTCTGTGCATGTGTGTGCTGGTTCAAGTGTGTATCCTTAGATGTGTGAGCATCTGTGCCGGCTTGTATTCCTGGCCAGGAGGCAGCTGTGTGTGGGTGCACCTGTTTCTGATTGTGTAGTGCGAGCGTACAGGAATGTGTATCTGTGTCTGTGTGTTCGTCTCTGCATGTATTTCAGTGGTGAACGATTGTATTTGAGGGTGTCTGCCGGACAGTATCTGGATGTGAGTGTAACAGTGCTCATACGTGTACGTGTGGGTGTCCGTGCTTTTCATGGGTATTGTGTGTACAAGGATCTGTGTTGTTTAGGTGTCTGTGTCCTGAGGATATGGGAATGGTGAATGTGTGTGTATCTGTGTATTTTCGGTGGCTTTGTGAGTGTATTTGTGAACCCTTATATGTACTCGTGTTTTGCACAAAGGTGTGATCAATGCTGATGAAGGAGTATGGGAGAGAAATTGAGAGTGTGTTTGTGCAGGAGCGTGACTACTTCTATCTGTGCATGTGGCTGAATGGCTGTTACTGGGTATAATTGCAAAGGTTTGCACGTGTATATGGAGTATCAGCAGAATTTCTTGGGAACTCCAATTGCGTGTAGGTGAGGGTGTACTTGTGTCCACGTGCATCTGTATATGAGTATTTGAGTGTGGTTTTGTACACATTGTGTGTGGGGAGCAGTTTTGGATGTATTTATGCATATGTGTGTATTTACACAAGTATATTTGTAGGTGACTGCGTTCGAGTATATAGTGTCAGCCTAGTGTGACGGGGTGTGTAAACCATCAAGGGGGGTAAGAATGTCCATTTCTGGGTGCATTTGTGAGAGTGTGTGTATGTTTGTCTAGGAATTGCGTATTTGTGTGAGTAAATGTGCTTGGGTGTGGTATGAGTCTGATTGCATGAGGGCTGGCCGGAAAGTATCCAGCCATGTAATATGAAAAATAGACGCATTTATGGCTGGATTTTTTCCAGACAGCTCTCAACTATGTCAGTGTGGAGGGGTGTATGTAAATATGCTTGTGTGTATGAGTGCCAATATTTGTGCACATGAGTGCAAATGTATGGGTGTTACTGGGGATAGTTGTAAATGTCTGAGCCCCATTTGTGGATATTTGTTTAATATTTGCTTCTGAGTTCCATTGTGTCAGAACATCTACTGTGTGCCTCTTAGCTGTGTGAATTGTGAATGCACACGTGTTTGTGTGTTAGGTCTCTGTGGGCCTGTATGTCTAGATATGAATCTCCAGGTGTAGTTGTGTGTGTGTATAGTAAGTGTACATATGTGTTTGGATTTGTATGTTATCTGTTTATATGAGTGTTAACACGTATCACTTTCTGAGTGTATTTGTGTACGTGAACCTTGCATTTACATCTGTGTGAATTTGCAGATATTTGCATGGGTTTGTGTGTGAGCATGAGTGTAACAAGGTGTATGTGTAGTAGGCTGACCAGAGGTACCGTTTTAAATAGGACAGAAAACAGTGGTACTGTCCCATTTCAAATAGTATATACTTGTGTGGTCAACTTACTATGTGACCTTGAATTTAGCCCTGTGAGACTAGGCTGACCATACGTACCATTTGAAACAGGACAGCATTGATGTTTTCTGTCCTGTTTAAAACAGGATGTCTGGGCAGCCTATTGTGTTCTGTTTTCTGAATGTACATTGAGTATCTGAACATATGTCTTTACATGCGAATGCATTTGTGGGTATCTGGGTGTCCCTGGTTGTGAATATATGACTGGTTGTATGTGTAGGTATGCGTGTGTAAGTAATTGTGTTTTGAATGATTTTGTGGGTGTGTCCGGGTATTTGTGTGCATATAGATGCATTTGTACATCGCATGTAAGTGAGACTGGCTGGATGAACTCCATGTAAGGGAATGTAAGTGTGAGTTTGTGTATTCACAACTACAGAGGAGTTTCAATCAACACACACAGAACAATCAGTGTTTTCTGAACTATATAAAATTCAATGAGGGGTTCCCTGGTGGTGTAGTGGCTAGGCTTTGGCACACTCAACGCTGCGGCCTGGGTTCAACTCCCAGCCAGGGAACCACACACACACACACACACACAAAATTTAATGGGATGAGAAAGCACTATAGCAAGTAAACTTCCTGAGACCCAGCCTACCTGCACCCAAGATGGGGTCCCTGAGCCCGCCCCACCCTTTATAGAAATTCCCAGGTCCCTTTAACTTACACAGGTGTGTTTGAGGCTGGGTCTCTTGGTCCAGAGCCAGTGGGTGTGCCCAAGGGAGGGGAGCTGGGGCGTGGGCCCTCCTGTCTGGATGTGCCCATGCAGGAGTGGGTGTGGACACACAAAGGTGCCAGTGTGTATGTGTTTGGACACATGTGTGGATGTGTGTGATGCACGTGCCCTGGCTCTTATCCTAGTCCCCCTGAAAGACTTGGACAAATCCTTTCCCCACTGCGCCTCAGTGTCCCCATCAGTGGCCCTGTTAGAGGATTCAGGACTCCTGACACGAGGAGGTGCCTGGGCATGGATGGCATGCTGTCATGCCCTGCCCCTCCTATGAACGTGGCATGTCCGGCCAGCTCACATGCGTGTTTGCTTTTCCTGGGAAGGTTCTCATGACCTCTGTGGGACAAAAGGACAAACACAGGTGAAGGCATTGCCTGCCACTCGCTGGCATACACTCCCTGGGGACGCATGGTGAACACTCACACAGGCACAGGTTTCCAGCCTCAGGAGGAGGCCCGCACAACGTGATGGCCTGGGGGCATCTCAAGCAGTAGCTGGGCTGATGCCCTCTTTGCAGGCGCCAGGGGCCTCCTAGGGCCCTGCCCCCACACTGGGCCAACTGGAATGCCTGGCTGGGCCGGACCGCCCCACCCACACTCTGCGGCTGGAACCAGGCCCCACCTGCCCCTCGGGGACTGTTCCTTGGGCCCAGGCAGCTGCAGACACACTGGCTCCCCTGTGAGCAGGGCGGCCCCCTCCATTCAGCTCTCATCAGGCTCACCCCAACTCCTTGCCTCACCTGCCACTACCTGGGGCCCCCTCCCTACCTAGGCCTTCCTTCAATTCTAACTCAGGTCCTGGTGATTAAGCTGGAGGTGGAGATAACTTAGATAGTTTGTAGGTCAAGGGTTCAGGACTAGATTTGGGGGAGTGTATGAACTGTTCTTCCCCCAAAAAAAGTCACCTGCACAATTCTGCATGTGTGTGTGCATTTCTGGAATCATAACAGGTAATGATATTTGAGGGTATTATATGTCTAGCACAATCCCATTTAATCCTCACAACAGCCTTAGCATAATGAGTATTATACCCATTTCACAGATGGGAAAATTGAAGCCAAGAGCCCCAAAGTCACATAGCAAGGAGAATGGAAGGAGGCTTTGAGCCAAAGTCACCTGGATCAAGGGTCCACCACTGAACTACTACCCTGCCCTTCCATTCTGAACTTAACATCCATGCCCCCCAGAGGGGGCTGGGCGAGAGACCTGTAGTTGTGGGGATCTCAAAGCAGAGGAGATCGGAGTCCCCTCTTCCAACCTCCAGCACACAGGACGCTGTAGAGATGGGATTCGGGTATGTGTTTTTGTCCTCCTCACTCACAGTGTCCCATGGTAACCCCTCTGAAGTTTGGTCAAAGAGGAAGATTGTTATTAGATTCCCAGAGAGCTCTAGGAGACATTTCTGAAATATTTCAAACTAATTAAACAAAAAATATTGTGTATGCTAAGGGCTGTCCCTGTCCTCATGCCTCTTGCATTTAGAAGCAGTAAACGAATACGTGCAAAGAGATCATTTCAGCAAGGGACAAAGTATTAGGACAATAATAAAACAAAGCGAGAGTGCTAGAGACAGTTGGAGTGGGGGCTGCTTTGGTTTGAGAGGGGAGGGTTTTTTAGGGGGGAGATGGGGCAGAGACAGGAATGATGAAAAGCAGCAGCTGAAGAAAAAGCATTCCAGGTAAAGGGAATTGCAAGAGCAAAGGTCCTGGGGCAGGCACGAACTTGGTGGGCGCAGGGAAGGTCACCATAGCTGGAATATAGTGAGGTGCATAGGAGAAGATGCTGGAAGCTTTTGGAGTGCTTCTCAAATTCTCTGCAGTGACAGGACCACTTTCCTTTGTTTTTCAATCCATTAGATGCAATAAACGTGAATTTCTAGAAACAAAATTGAAGGAGATGTGCAGAAAGCAAGGAAGAACCAACCATGATAGGAGCACGTTAAACCCGCGGGGCCAACTGAAAGAGCTCCCAGTGGCCAAAGCCGGAGCAATGTGAGCAACAGAAGTAATATAGTATTGGATGACAACCCCAAGAATGAAATAAATATTCATGAGTCAAGACTGATATAACTAAATGATCGAATGTGTTAACAAATGAAGGGCAAGAAACAAACTTGACATGTGGGAGAATTTTGAATATTTTGTGCAAATGCTCCACCTCAAGGAGGAGTGGAACAGCATGTAGTAATTTCCTTCCAAAAGATACAATTTGAAAAAAGAGGGAAAAGGAGTAACTTTTTGGCGGAAAACCTGAAAAATATGCTAAGTCACCTGGCTGGGTAATCAAGGTCAACATCAACAGTCATAATTAGGTTGATGGTATGTATTGTTGATATGACGTGATGAAAATGGCACTTTACCTCTGTGATCTTCCGCCCCCAAACCCATAACCCTAATCTAGTCATGAAAGAAAGATCAGAAAAATTCCAACAGGGAGGCGTCCTCCAGAGTACATGACCACTGCACCTAGGTACTATCAATGTCATCAAAGACAAGGAAAGCTCAAGAAACTGCCCTGCCAAGAGGGGCCTAAGAAGACGTGACAATTAGATGTCATGTGGGATCCTGGATCATAAAAAAAAAAAACACTAGAAAAAATCTTAATAAAGCATGTCTTCACTTAATACTATGTATCAATATTGGTTCATCAATTTTAACAAATGTTCTATACTAGCTTAAGATGTCACAAATAGGGGAAACCCTGTGTGTGTGTGTGTGTGTGTTGGGGGAGGGAGTATATGGAAACTGTACTATCTGCTCAACCTCTCTGTAAATTTAACACTGTTCTAAAAACATCTATTTATAAAAAAAAATTAAAAGACATGCAAACAGTCATAAAATTATTACATCAAGATACTACAAAGTTTCTAAACGTTTATTATTTTCCGTACTCTCTCATCTGGATGAGTAATCAGCCATCAGGACCAGCACTGATCTGGGGATCACTTTGAGTAGTTCTAGAACAGGGTTCTCACCCCCGGCTCTATTGACATTAGGGAACGGATCATTCTTTGTGGTGGGGTGCCCTGTGCATTGTAGGGTGTTTAGCAACATCCCTGACCTCCATCAGCTAGATGCCAGTAGCACCCCCCTTTCATTGTGACCACACAAAGGTCTCTAGACCTTGCCAGCTGTCCGCCAGCAGCCTGAATCACTCTCCTACTGAAAACCACACATGGGTGCAGGTGACAAAATAAAATCTTGGTCCAGAAGGAGCCACACACATCTGTGTGCTTCAGGGATGCCTTGAGGGGCCTGGTATCTCCAAGGCAATCCTACTGGTGCCAGGTGGACCATGGAAGCTGCGCTCAGGATGCCAATCCTGGGGTATGACTGGGGATAGAGAGAATGCAAGGATTCAGAATGCGTTTGGGAGAGAGAATTGATAAGACTTGCTGATTGATGGGGACAGGAGGTGAGGACAGGAAGGGAGGAGTTTGGGAAGATGCCCAGATCTCAATTTTTTGCAATTGAGTAAGTGCTGGTGTCAAGCTGAGATGGGGACATGAGATGAGGGGCCAGGTTGGGTGAGGGAGGAGAGGATGATGAGTTTCCTCCCGGACAGGTTGAGTTTCAGGTCCCAGAGGGACCTGGAGAGCAGTTCCTAATCTTTTACACATCACGATGAGTGTTGCCCCATGTGCCTCTGTGAATGTGTGACATCCTCAAAAGGGCAACTTAGCTCCTTTCCTCTCTCATTCATACAAACAAAATTGGACTTGGAAGCCACCAAGGTGTCCTTCAGCAGTTGAACAGATACATAAACTGTGGGACATCCAGACAGTGGAATATTACTCAGCACAGCAGAAATGCGCTATCATGCCATGAAAAGATATGGAGGAAACTTAAATGCATGTTAGTTACTAAGTGAAGGAAGCCAGGGCCGTGAAAATGCCCTCGATGACACTGTAATGGTGGGTGCATGTCCTGAGACATTTGTTCAGACCTCTAGAATATCTAACACCAGGATGAACCGTAATGTGAACTGGGTAACAACAGTGTGTCAATAATCATAATAAATGTCCCACTCTGGCGCAGGCTGTTGATAAAAGGAGGGGCTGTGCATGTGTGGGTGGGGGGGATGGGAAATTTCTATTTTCTGCTCATTTTTGCTGCGAACCTAAAAATGCTCTAAAATAATAGTCTGTTATAAACACATGCACATCTGTGTGCTTCAGGACTGCTTTGAGGGGCCTGGTATCTCCACTGCAATCCTACCGGTGCCAGGTGGACCACAGAAGCTGCGCTCAGGAGGCCAGTCCTGGGCACACACACCTATGCACGGACCTCGTACTGATGTAGGTCAAGGGAGAGAGATTACCTCAACAGTGCCTTTGCATGGCCTCGATGGGAAGAAATTTTCTGTCCACTTCATCCTTTCTTCCCCTCCCCTCCTCTGGGAGGAGGAGGTCTTTGGACAGACAGAAATGAGGCAGTGACTCCACAAGTATAAAAAAAAACCAGCAGAAAAAAACAAAGACCAAAGTGATTGTAAGGGACGGAGGGTGTCCTGGCTGCTCTTGGGATGTTGGTGAAGCCAGTGGGGATCCCGCACAGACGAAGTTTCCCATATCATCCTCTGAAGTCATTGCTGTGCCTATTGGCCCTTGCCTACCTTGAGGGCGCAGTGAGGGGTTACACGGGGCAAAAGCAAATCACATACAAAAGTTGGGGTCTCACAATGTTCCAGCCTGCCAAGACCCCATGGCTCGGGAGTCCCTGAGCTGTGCAGGGACTCCAGCATCATGATCTTGGCTGGGGACAGCTTGTGGGAGTCAGAGAGATTGAAGCCCTGTGTAGAATGACGTACAGGCTGAGAACAGAGCCCTGGGGGGGGAAACAGAGGAGGAGATGGCTTCTGGGAGGAGGGGGTGATCTCCAGGGTTCAGGGCTAGCCTGGAGGGTCCGCAAGGTAAGGAGCCAACATTCAGACTAGATACAGGAACACAGCGTTCAGTAGTGACCTTGGGGAAAGCAGTTTCAAGGGTATGAGTTTGCAGAGGCACAAAGGAAGGTGGTCAGATTAAGAAGTAAGAGAGATGAGAGGGAGTAGACACATTACCCAAAATCTTCCCTTTGTAAACTCTCTGCCTCTCTAGCCACCCTCCATGGCTTTCTTCTGCTTCTCTCCAAAGCTGTTCTCTCCCTTACTCCCCATCCCATCCTTCCACCTACTGGGGTCTTCCCTTTGTGTTTCTTTTCTACTTCTTAACTTTCTTCAAAATGCACTCCCTGCCAGGGAATTGTAGAATATTAGAGATGAAGGGAACTGTAAACATTCGCTAGTCCAAACCTTCACCCAGAGCTCAAAATCTCCCCCTCTACAGCATTTGTCTCCTCTTGTCCAGCCCATCCTTGATTGTTTCCATGAACAGAGAGCTCACTACTGAGAGAAGCAGCCCCTTCTAGCTCTGTGGCCACAGTTATTCCTTTGCTTTTGCCCCGTGTAACCCCTCACTGCGCCCTCAAGGTAGGCAAGGGCCATGCACATGGTAGGTGCTCAGGTATGTGATTTGCTTCTGCCCCGTGTAACCCCTCACTGCGCCCTCAAGGTAGGCAGAGCCATGCACATGGTAGGTGCTCAGTTCATGTTTGTGGAATCTGTTTCATTGTCCCACCCAATTTCTCAACTTTTCTGTTAAATTATGTATGCTCAACATAAAGATATCTGCCAGGGTGTATCAAGGTAGGCTTTCATTTAGAGTACATTAATTTATAGAGCATCTACTAAGCAGGGGGAGCTGGGGATACAACCTGGACAAAGACAGACAGTCTCTGTCCTCATGGAGCTTCTGTCCTAGTGGGAACACAGACATTGAACAGCTAAAGACAAAATTGTTTAACTATACTTATGGTGAGTACACTGGGGGAAGCAGAGTAGGGTCAAGTGCAGGCAAATAAACCATACAACAGAGCGGTCTTGATATCTGTTCATTATTCTTGTTACACTTATATAAATGAAACTGGTCACAAGAAATCATTAAGCAACTCTGCTCCTTAGAGGCAGAAAGTTATCACTAAGAGGGACTGTGTGTGGTAAATTGTTGAAGTAATAGCTTCCTATTTGTTCACATCTGCCCATCTCTACCCTCTCAGGGATCCCTTCCCACACTGATATAGGGCTTATGCATGTGACTTGTTTGAATCAATGGGATAATAGGAAATGTAATAGAAAAAGAGGCTTAAAAAGCATTCGCACCCTAGAATAAAAGGGGGAAGGTCACTATAGAACCTTTAGATGTTAAAAAGGATAATGAGGGAATGTTATGAACAACTTTACACTGATAAATTTGACAATTTACATGGTATAGACAAATTTCTTGAAATGCAAAACTATCAAATTTATTTAAGAACAAGTAGATAAACCAAAGAGTTCTATGTCTATTTAAAAATGAATTTTGTGATTAGAAATTCCATGCCCAGATGACTTCACTGGTGAATCATAAAAAAATGGAGAAATTAAATAAAACTGCTTCTACACAAATGCTTTCACAGAATAAAAGAGGAGGGCACACTTCCCAGTTCATTCTATGAGATTAGCATTATCTTGATACCATAACCAGATAAGGACATTACAAGGAAAGAAACCACAAACCAATAAATACAGATACAAACAATCCTTAACAAAATATTAACACATGGAGTCCAACAATATGTAAAAAGGAAAACACATCATGATCAGGTGGGGTTTATCCCAGGAATGCAAGGTTGGTTCAGCATCTGAAAATCAATCAATCTAATTTACCATATCAAGAAATCACACACAAAAAAACACATGAAAATCATCATCTCAATAGATGTAGAAAAATCATTTGAGACAAATCAATACTCATTTATGATATGGAAAAAAACCTCTCAGCAAACTGGAAATAGAATGGAATTATTCTCTTCCAAATAAAATGTATCTATGAAACACTTACAGCTAACATCACAAGTAATAGTGAAAGACTGAATGTTTTACCCTGAGATTGGGAACAAGGCAAGGACGACTGCTTTAAGCACCTCTATTCAGTGTTGTATTGGAGGTCTTAGCCAGTGCAATAAGACAGGAAAAGAAATAAAAAGCACACAATTCATAAAAGAAATTAAACATGATAATCTACATACACAAAAAGAAAATCAGTAAGATATAATCATCTATATAGAAAATTATTAAACATATACAAGAAGACTACTAGACCTAATGTGAGTTTAGCAAAGTTGTAGGATACAAAGTCAATATATAAAAATGAACTCTATCTCTATACAAACAACATACAATTGGAAATTTTAAAAAATCAATACCATTTTCAATAGCATCAAAAATATAAAATATTTTGAGATAAATTTAACAAAATGTGCAAGACCTTTACATTTAAAACTAGAAAACACTGTTGAGAGAAATCAAAGGAGGTCAAAATAAACATAGAGATGCACTATGTTCATGGATTAGAGAATTCAATATTGTTAATATGTCAATTCTCCCTAAAATGATCCATAGATTAAATGCAATCCCAATAAAAATCCTAGTTTATTTTTTTTTTAAGAAATTGATGAGCTGATTCTAAAATTTATACAGAAGTGCAAATGACCCAGAATAGCTCAAGCAATTTGAAAAAGAAGAATGAAGTTGGGACTTAAACTACCTGATCTCAAGACATATTATAAAGTTTGAGTAAGCAAAACAATATTATACTGGTATAAGGCTAGACCCACAAGGGCTGTCCAGAAAGTATCCAGCCATGTAATATGAAAAATAGAAGCATTTATGACTGGAGTTTCTCTGGACAGCCCTCGTATATCAATGGTATGGATTAAAGAATCCATAAATATTGACCCACACATATACAATCAGTTTATCTCCTTTTTTTCCTTGGAGCAAACTGATTCATGATGAATTGATCTTAATAAAGATGTCAAAGTAACTCAGGGAGAAAAGAATAGTGTTTTTGACAAATAGTAAAAAAAATAATTTGTATCTATATGCAAAAAATGAGCTGTGATCCTTACCTTACACCACATGTAAAAAAATAACTCAAAATAGAACATAGACCTAAACCCAGAAGGACAAACTATAAAACTTCTAGATGAGAACATAAGAGAGAATCTCCATGTTATAGGTTTAGGTCAATATTTCTTAGGTAAGACACAAAAAATAGATCACTAAAAAGTGACAAATTGGACTTAATCAAAATATCAATAAAACTTTTGGTCTTTCAATGACACTGTTAAGAAAATGAAAATACAAGCTATAGACTGGAAAAAATATTCTCAAAACATATTGATAAAAGACTATGTATCCAGAGTATGTTAAAAACTTTTACAAATCAATAATGACAAACAACTCATTTCTCCCTATGGGTAAAAAATTTAAACAAGCACTTTACCAACGAAGTTACATAAGTTGCAAATAAGTATATGAAAATATTTTCAGCATCATTAGTCATCAGAGGAATTCAAATTAAATCTACAATGAGATCTCACTACATGCCCACTAAAATGGAAAAAAAAAGATAAAATATGACAATACCAAAAGTTGGCAAGTATGTGGAACAATTACTCATACATTGCTGCTGGGAATGTGAAATGGTGTGGCCACTTTTGAAAAGAGTTTGGCAGCTTATAAAGTGACACATATACTTAACATATAATGCAGTAATTTCACCTTCCCACAGGAATGCAAGGGCAGGGACTATGGTTTTGTTTTGTTTTGTTTTTCCTTATCACTGTAGCCACAGATACAACATGATACTTGCATATAGTTGGTGCAAACATTTGTTGAATGAATAAAGAAAGCCTGTTTAACTCTTTGATTAAGCTCCAGTTCTATACACTCACTTATCCATAGACCCTCTTTACCTAACTCCTAGAAAAAACATAGGGAATTCAGTTTGGGAAATACTGGTCTCAATTCATTCAGTGAGGCAATCCTAAATTGGTCACAGAGAGATGTGGCCTCTGTCAGGATCCGTGAGGGGACAGAGGATTCCTGGATAACAGTGATCACCCTCAAATGAAACTCTAATACCCCAGCTCACCTGCCATACCTGTCAATACTCAGTAGAAACGGTCAGTCAATTTAACACTCTTTCCTGATTAAAAACTCTTATATCAAAGCTAACACAATGTTCAAGGTGAATTCCGACAAATATTAAAAAGAAATGAGAATGGTCAACATCATCTATAGTGTTAAATTTTGTTTCTAGTAGTGGTAGCCAATGCAATAAGGCAGGAATCAGAAGTGACATGCAATTAATTATTAGGGAACAGAGATGATTCATCATTAACATGATTTTCTACTTAGAAAACCAACCAAAAATTATTGAACTAATAAGTGTGGCAAGTTACAAAATAAAAATTCAATATTCAATAGCTTTTCTAAATGCCAGAGATAATTGATTATTTTATGTAGGCTTATTCACAATAGTAACAAAACTTAAGATAAAACTAACAAGAAGTGGCAAGATGTGCTATTATAAGAGAAATTTAAAAAGGTTTCAATTAAAATGGAGAACTAAAATTATTCCTGGATGTGTGACTTTATATTATAAGGTTGCTAATATTCTCTGAATTGATTTACAGGTTTAAAATACTTTCAACGGGCTTAGGGGAAGCTATTTGGGGAAAGCCCCGGGAAATGGGCCTAGAATATATCTGAAAGAATAAGCAGGCAAAAATATCACAATAAAATTTTGGATAAAAAGAATGAAACCTATTATTAAAATGACCATAATGTAAATAGTGTGGTACTATCATAAGAATAAATAAACATTAGTAGAAAAGGACAGATTCCAGTTTTAATCTATACATAATTCTTCTTACCTACAAAATGTGGCATAATACATTTTAATAATAATTCGTAATAAAGATGGCATTTCAAATTTGTGGGGGAAAGGATAGAGTATTCAATAAATATGGCTTAAACAAATGGTCATTTGGGAGAAGCCTACCACTCATTATATAAAAAATAAATTCAATATTGATAAAATAATTAAGAGTAAAAAAATGAAGCCACAAAAAAGATCGATATAAAAATATGTGCCACATGAGAAAAAGAAATGAGCTCAGAGCCTCAAGCCATTCTGCCTAGAGGTTCAACTCTGGGTTTCTTTAAAAATTCAAGGAGTTCCCTGCTGGTGTAGTGGCTAGGCTTCAGTGCTGTCAACTCTGTGGCCTGGGTTCGATTCCCAGCCAGGGAACTACCCACAATAAAAAAAAAAAATTCAGACTATTGACCAAGTCACTTTAACATTCTGTGCTTCTACTTATAAAGTAAAGAGCAAAGCAGGATAGTTGCAAGGAATAGATGAAAAAGTGTGAAACACTTAGAATGAAGCCCAGCATGTAGTATTCCTGTATGGATGTGAGCTATTCTGTTTTCAGGTGCATCAGTAGATATTTTAAAATTGCATTCCTGCATGGTACTTTCAAGTGTCCTGTGAAGCAAGACTTGGAATCTACTCTTGGGTATGTATACCCCCTTTTCCAGGGCAACTTGGGAAAATACATCAAGAACTATAACAAAACCACCTAATTTTGATCCAGCATTTCCACTCTGAGATTTTTTTTTCAAAAAACATAAGCAGAGGTACAATAAATATCTGCTTGTCCATGTATTTCTTTAATAATGAATTAGGGGTAACATAAAGACATCATCACAGAGGAACACGAAGATTAACATAGAAGGATATTCATCCCAATTTCATTTCTAATCGTGCACAGTTACAAACAACCTAAATACCCAGCAGGGAAGAACCGGCTAAATAATGACACAGCCATGGGAGTAGGGGAGAGATGGAGGAGTCATGCTTTAAAGGAACATTTAACAACATAATTTCTGGGGCTTTTCAAAATATCAGTGTAATACAATCTCATGGCAAACGGTTGAAATAAAGAAGAGTGAAAATACTTCAATTCTCCTGAAACTCTCAATCTGCCACTTCTTCCCAAGAGGGAACCACTATTGACTTTTTGGAACAGACTTCCAGGGTGTCTCTTGCATGTACATACTTGTGTATCATTCGTGTTCTTTAGCATAACTGCAATCACACTGTACACAGTGTTCCCTGTGTCTTTTTGTCTCATGGAGCAATATACCTAGCGATTTTTCCCTGTCAGGAAATGCAGGTCTGTCTCACTTTCTTAAATGGCTGCAGTGTTCCCAAAGCATGCCATGCCCTAATTTGTCTAACTATGTCCCTATTGTCAGTCATTGAGACTGCCTGCCACGTTTGTTTTACGAGCAATGACATCACTGCAGGCCAGGCTGAGATGAGTACATGTCTTTAGGCACCTATATTAATGGAATCAATTGTTGGATGTGGAATGGTCGTATCAGAGGTGATGTGCTTTATTTTATTTTTGGGGGAAAATCATTCCCTTTAATGACAGAGAAAGTCCACCAAACTATGGTTGGACAATTAATTTCACGAACTCATCCTAGAAAAAGTACTACATACCTCACCTTTGATGTACTCCCCTTGGGAAACTATGCACCAATGCCAGTGCCTAGTCCACCCTTCAAAGTAGTTTTGGAACTCTTTTTCTGGAATGGCCGTCAGAACCATCATCACCACCTTATGATACCTTACCCAGTTGTTTCCACAGTGCTGCCAATATAAGCACACAGTGGTAAGTTCATGAACTTGTCAGATTTTGCGTACAATGACAGCTTTGATATATACCCCTTTTTCTGTGGGTTCTCTATGGGTCACAGACATGACATCGTCCTGTGAAGAGTGGTTCAGAGAGCAAATAGATGGATGAAGAGCAGCAGCTCCTTTGGATTCTGCGGTCTGCACAACTTCCCAAAGGCATGCTAAGAGACAGATTTATCAATGGAAACTTGGCCATCCCAAAGAGTAAAAGTCATTCTCCTAGTTTTTACTGCATGTATCTAGGTTTCAAATTAAAGGACAATAAAAAAGCCATATTGGAATATTGTAGCACTTCACCAATCTCTTGCTTTTAATATATGGCAGAACAAATGAAAAAGGTAATGTGCTTTAAATATTTTGCTCAACTACAGTCAAATTCCTTTCCAAAAAAAGCTTCAATGGGGGTCCCCTGGTGGTGTAGTGGCTAGGCTTCAGCATGCGCTGTCAACATTGCGGTCTGGGTTCGATTCCCAGCCAGGGAACTACCCACATACAAAATAATAATAATAATAATAATTTACACTTCCCTCACCCAACAGTGTGATGGTATTTTGTCATTCATCCAACTTTTTGTTAAGACTTGACATTTTTAATATTTTTAACATTTCCTAAACTAAAGAATGAAAACTATAGGTTTAAGGTTAGAAAATAAAATGAGAAAAAAGAACAAGAAAAAAATAAAAAAAGTTTTTAAAAGGAAGAAAACTAAAATTTGACTAGGAAGTTTGAGCATGTGGGTATTTTTTGCTGTTTATATTTTTACGACTATATATTCTTTATATTCCTACTGTTTACATAGTCTCAGTGTCAACCTAGACTCTATGAAGAGGCATAATGAAGTAAGGGTTAGGGGTATGAACCTTGGGGTCAAGCAGATTTGATTCAAGCAACTTCGATTCAAGCTCTGATTTTTACTGGCTGTGTGACTTTGGGAAAGTTACTTAACCTCTCTGTGTCTGTTTCTCATCTGCAAAATAGAGATAATAATAGTATCTATCTTACAGGATTGGAGAGTAAATTACTTTGTGTATATAAAGCACCTAGAGTAGTGCTCAGTATGCAGTAAGCATTCATTAAACATTAGCAATTATAGACCTTTTGCCTATAATTTATGTTGCAAATATTTCCTTCCAGGCTGTTACCTTGTTAATCTTTGTCTTTGTCATGTCATCAGATCTATTCGTCTTTTCTTTCATGGCTTTGAGTTTCATGAAAAGCAAAACCAGGCATTTAAACTGGACATAAAATAAGAAACTGGGACAAGAGAAGAAAATATTAGTAGTTGTTTGTGTTTGGACAGTGAAATTTGAATGACTTGTTTTCTTTTTATTTTCTGTATTTTCCAAATTTTCTAATGAACATACTCATATCATGAATATATATGAGGGCTGTCTGGAAAGTATCCAGCCATGGAATATAAAAAAAGAGAGGCATTTTATGGCTGGAGTTTTTTTGGACAGCCCTTGTATTTCCAAATGAACATGTAGTACCTTTATTTTTATACTTTGTTTTTAAATTTTATTTTAAACACACCAGTAATTATTTAATAATGAGAGAAAGCACTCCTTGCTCCCCAATAAATGTTATTTAGCCCAAAGGACAAAAAAAGCAAGGAGTTGGCGAACTGCGCCACACTCAACCCTCCCACAGCCTGCAGAGGAAAGCTCCACCCCTGAAATCTCCACTCCTGAGGCCGGACACCCAAATGTCACAGCAAGACTGCCACCTGGAGGCAGAGAAATAAGAAGCTGGTCCAGAAAGTGTGCTTGTGAGTGTGTGCATGTGTGTGCATGTGTGTGTGTGTGAGTGTGTGCATGTGTGTGCGTGTGTGTGTGCGCACATCTCCTTTTGTAAAGAGATCGATTACATTTTATTTAAATCACAAAGCAGCCCTTTGAGCTGGGGACTAAAATTATATAAAAGACACAGGTGAGAAATCTGAGTCACCCAGCTGACAAGGGTCAGAGTCCCCTGGCTCTGAGAAAAGTCCTGGTCCTGTTTTTAATCCCCGAGTCTTCTGCTCCCAAAGGTTCGCTGCCCTGGCTGTGGACCTAATTCACATGCCACATAATTCACCCACTGCAAGTGTACAGGTCAGTGGGTTTTAGTGTATTTATAGAGTTAACCATCACCACTATCAATTTGACACAGGATTTGGAAGAAAGGGAACCCTTGTGCACTGTTGGTGGGAACGTAAATTGGTGCAGCCCCTATGGAAAACAGTATGGAGCTCCTCAGAAAGTTAACATAGAACTACCTATGACCCAGCAATCCCACTTCTGGATATAATATATCCAAAGGAAATGAAATATTTGTCTGAAAGAGAGATCTGCTCCCCCATGCTCACTGAAGTGTTGACCAGTGAGTAGATAAAGGAGCTGTGGTATATTTACACAATGGAATATTATTCAGGCTTTAAAAATAAGGAAATCTGTCATTTACAACAACATGGATCACCTGACATTATACTAAGTGAAATAAGCCAGGCAAAGAAAGACAAGTGGGGGTTCCCTGGTGGTGTAGGGGCTGGGCTTTGGCGCTCTCAACACCACAGCCTGGGTTCGATTCCCAGCCAGGGAACTACACCCTCCCTCCAAAAAAGACAAGTGATTGCCAGAGGTTGGGGGTGGGGGAAAGAGGGAGAGGCTGGTAAAAGAGCATACATTTTCGGCTTCAAGATGAGAAAGGTCTGATGATCTCATGTAAAACGTGGTGACTACAGTTGATAACACTGTACCATATTGTTGAAATTCACTGAGAGAGTAGAACTTAAATGTACTCACACACAAAAAAGTGAACATATAAGGTGGATGTGTTGATTAACTCAGTGGGGAGAAATTCTTTTACAATATATGTGTATATCAAATCATCACGTTGTGCACTTCTAATATTGTACAATTTTGTCAATTATACTTCAATAAAGCTGAAAAAATAACATTTCCTTCACCCCAAAACAAAACCCAATACTCATTACCAGCCACTCCATACTTCCCCCTCCCCCACCCCCTGACAACCATTCATTTACTCTCTATCTCTAGGGATTTGCCTATTTTAGATATTTCATGCAAATGGAATCATTTGAAGACACTGAATTATACAATGTGTGGCCTTTGTATTTGGCTTCTTTCATTTAGCATTATGTTTTCAAGTTTCATCCATACCGTGGCATGTACCAGGATTTCATTCCTTCTTATGGCTGAATAATATTCCACTGTATGGGCATGCCACAATCTGTTCATCATTTAATGGGCATTTTATTGGCTATTATGAAGGATGCTGCTATGAACTTTCATGTACAAGATTTTGATGAACAGGTGTTCTCATTTCTATTGGATAGATACTTAGGAGTGGTTTGATGGGTCCTGTGGTGACACTATGTATGTGAGGCCTTTTAATTCAGCCTCCCAGAACCTGGGGTCTGACCTCCACATGGCTACTTTGAGACCAGGCCAGAAACACACTAGGCAAACTCTCTTCTGAGCCAGCTCCTGTGAGCTGCAGGGCAGGTCCCCTGACCCAGAACCTGGGCCATCACTGAACTCCAAGGTTTCTTGGCATTAGCTGAGCCTCAAGCTCTGAAAGCAGACAGCAGTAGTATGGAATCCCCAAGAAACTCCAGTGAAAACCCAACTAACTCTGTTAGTCATGAGTGATGTTAACCAAATATTTACAATGCTCTCTCTCCTGAGCACATTGGCAGGCCACGTCCTCTCAAGATTGGGTAGGGCAATGTGACTTGTTCTGGCCAATGAGCAGTGAACAAGAAATGCCATGTATTTACAGGCCAGACTATGTCATTGGTCTCCCAGAGATTTCTCTCCTCTGCTATAGTGACCTGAAACATCCCAGATAGTGGATTCATCATCACCTGAGTCATGGAGTGAGACACATTGGGGAAACCCCCCTCCCCCAGGTAACCTAAGAGCAAGAAATTAACTTTGTATTGTTTTAGGCCCCCAAGACTTTGGGGTCATTTATCACAGCAGCATACTTACCCTGAACAATACACCAACCCATCCACATCATGGCACTTGGGTCCAGCCAATGGCACTATAATAGGTTGCTGGGATTGCCATACAAAGCACCACAGACTGGGTGGCTTAAACAACAGAAATGTATTGTCTCACAATTCTGAAGGCTGAAGTCTGAGATCAAGGACTTAACAGGGATGGGTCCTTCTGAGACTGAGGGAAACTGTCCCATGCCTCTCTCCTAGTATCTGGTGACCTCAGGCATTCCTTGGCTTTATAGATGATGTTCTCCCTGTCTTCACATTACCTTCCCTCTGTTTGTCTGTCTCTGTGTCAAAATTTCCTCCATTTATCAGGACACCAGTTATAGTGGATTAGGACCCACCCTAATGGCCTCATTTTAACTTAATTACCCCTTTAAAGATCCTATCTCCATAGTTACATTCTGAGTGCTGGGGGTTAGGACTTCAACATGACTTTGGAGGGAGGGGTACAATTCAGGCCATAACAGGGTCCATTCCAACTCTAAGGTGCCAGGGGTACCATCCTACCCAGGATGAGTGAGACAGTAGGGAGGTTGATACCAGTCTAACTAGGTGAGACTTAGGACACCTTAGAGGTAGGCTCCAGTGACCAGGGGGTTCCTTCTAGGTCCATGGAGAACTCCCTTTCTGAGGATCAAGTGCTACTCCTGGAACTGCAGCCTGCAGTGGAAACCTCAACAAACCCATTTCCTGGGGAAATAGTATAGGATGGTAAGCTTATGAACATGAATCCCAGCTCCATCTCTTCACAACTGTGTAACTTAACCTCCTCTCTGATACTGTTTTCTCTTCTATAAAATGGGATAATGAAAACGTGTTCTCCATAGAGCTACTGTGAGAAATCAAAGAGAGCATATGCATGCATTAGTACGGGCCTGATAAATGGCAATCTCCCCATATTGCCATTGTTGGCGGTGGTATTCATACGTGATTACAGGGAAGATTATGTGGTTTCAGGGTGGGATTTCAAGATTTCTAGAGAGGGGGAGACATCTCAGGCATCTCTGCTGTATTCAGAGCTTGATCTCACTCAACAAACATTTACTGAGCACCTACTAAGAGCCAGAAGCTCTTCTATGCAAGGTTTCCCCGGTGAGGGAACTTATATTTGAGCATGTCTCACAGGGAGGCGATAAACAAGTAAAACAACTGTGGATAGGGAACATGATTTAAAGGCAAGGGAAGAGGGGGCAGGTGGGGATGGAGACGCTACTTTAGACAGTAGCTGCAACAGTCTGAAGAGGCAATATTTGAAAACAGACTTATTTAGCTACTCAGAGCAAAGGATTTCAAGGCAAGAATCTACGAAGAGTTTGAGGAACAGAAAGAATGCTGGTGCCACTGGAACAGCATGAGTGAGGGCGGAGTGGAAGGCAATTACGATGGAGACATCAACGGGGGCAAGATTGGGCTGTAATGTTCAGCTTCATGTGCCCCTCAAACTCCGGATGGGGCAGGGATGTTGGGGATTGGGAGGGAAGGCGGAAAGGGCAGTTAGCAGCACGGGGACAGCACGCTCGCTGTCCGTGGTGCTGACACCCGAGACCAGATTCCCCAGAAGGGGGAAGTCACTGATTTAACGTTCTGCCGTTCACAACTGTAAGAGAATAAATGTGTTTTTAAGCCACCAAGTCTGTGGTCACTAGTTACAGAAGCAGTAAGGAACTCATACAGGAACCAAAGCTCTGAAAAGCCAGGTCTCTTGCTTGCAAAATTGAAGAAATGGAAATTCAAATCAGGTATTCTGCTCCACCCTGCCTTAGCATGCTGGGTATCATTTCCCTGGTGTTATGAGCTGAATTATGCCTACCCACCCCCATTCACACGCTGAAGTATTATCCCACAGGACTTCAGAATGTGAGTGTATTTGGAGGTTGTTTAAAGACATAATTAAGTTAAAATGAGCCTGTTAGGGTGGGCCCTAATCCAGTATGACTGGTGTCCTTACAAGAGGAGAGTAGGACAGACATGAACAAATGGGAGACCATGTGAGGACACAGGGAGAAGATGGCATCAATAAGCCAAGAAGATACCAGCCCCGAAGACACTCTGATCTCAGACTTCCAGCCTCCAGAACTGTGAGATAAATTTCTGTTGTACTTTGTTACGGCATCCCCAGCAAATTGATACACTTGAGGACTTCAGGAAGCTCCAGCACGACTCCAGCTTAACCTGAACCCCCTGGAAGAATCACACCCCCAAATCCAGAATAACAATCCCGACCTACCTGGCGGGTTTTAATCCCCGGGCTATTTAAAGGCCAGGAGGGGAGTCCAGACCATGTAGAGACAGCATCTGCACACAGTAGGACCAGGGCCACTTAACCTGTCATGTCCTCTCTGGACTTCATCTATCTCCATAACATCAGTCTCCATCAATATTCTGATGCCTTCAGACTTGTTTCCAGCATAAATCTCTCCTAAGTTCCTATCCCCAAATGTCCAGAGCCCTTACCATCTCCTCCAATGGTCTCTCCAGCTCTCCAAACTCAGTGAGTTCTAAACAGAGCCCAGTATCTTTCTCTGCTCCTGCTCCTTTCCCCTCCCCTATCTCAGTAAAGATGCCCCTGGGTATGGTCCCCTCATCCTTCTTGGTGTCCTCAGCCCCATGTCCTCCACTACCCACCAATCTCTACGTTCTGCCAAATTAAATTGTTACTTGGGCACTGTTGCCTCCTCACCATTCTTGTGCCCACTGCCATAATTTAGGCCTCATCATCTCTCCCTGGTCTCTGGCTTCCAGGCTTGTTCCCTGCATCCCATCCCCTTTTGCTAACAGAGCCCAGTAACAAAACCACGTGATGGGCAGGTACTATGAGCATCCCTAATCACAGGTGAAGCAATGGAGGCACAGAGAGTTTTGGTCACAAGCCCAGGGCCACTGGAAGAGGCCAGGCAGTTTGGCTCCACGGTCTAAGTTCTTAACCAACACACCAAGAGGGCCGTGGGGGATAGGTCGCAGTGCACAGTAGGAACTGGCTCATTCTGGGTGACCTCAGTTGAGCACACAGTAGGGGCAATGCCTCGGAGCCTCTGAGAGTAAAGCGCTGGAGCCCTGTGCCTACTTGTGTGTACATGCATAAGCCTGTGTGCACGTGGGGTATCTTCCAGGAACCAGGCTCAGCAGTGCACACAGAAGGAACATACAGAAAACCCAGAAAAATAAAAAGAAAACACAGAGTACATGCACATAGTAGGACCAGCTCAGGGGAAGAGGCTGTGGGAAACTCATAGGAAAAATGAAGAGTACCAGGATAGGCACCCAGATGGTGCACACAGTATTTGTAGGCCCTGGGGCCTGACACCAGCACTGAGTGGGACTACAAGTGAACTAAAGGATGGCACTCACAGGGCAGGGAGCTTGGCCTGAGGCTGGACACACAATTCATTGCAACAAGCTCTGGTCCCAGTCATCCTGAGCATGATGCATCCCAAACTCAAAGATAACACGGGCCCACTTCTAAAAGATTTATTGGGAATGACTGTTCAAGGATCATCAGTGCAGTGCTGCTCCACCCTTGGGGGTACAGCAGTCCAATGTGGGCCCTGAAGGTCCAGGGGGACCCATAGGGTCACAGGCATAGCAGCAGGCAGAGGGGGGAGTGAGCCACTCCCACAGGGCCTAACCCGGGAGGAACCCCTCTGCAGGTCCTCAGGTATCCACAACTGAGCTGGGAGGGTCCTGAGGCAGACAGCGTCGGTGCCTGAGAATCGACTTCTCCTCCTCCTGTAGGGACAGGAGTGTCACATACATGCATGTCACCCAGCACAGAATCCTGGTACACATCACTCAGCACGTGTCTGCTATGTCACCCATCCTTGTGGGGGCCCCGGGCCACCTGCTCTCACCATCTCAGAGGCAGTGCTGGGGCTGGCGCCCTCGGGAAAGCCGCCTTCGTCCCGAGAGCAGTCAGGGCCCGCGTCCTCCTCATACTCTGTCAGGCAATCCGACTCCTCCCCTGGAATTCGGGGAGCAGTGCGAAAGTGAGGGTACATGGGCTGGTGTGATACCTCCAGCCATATCCCACAGACCCCAGGTCTAGCCCTGCCCTCCTGGGGGTCCCTGCAGCCCCTTACCATCAGCACAGCCGTCGGAAACGTAGCTGGTAGGGGGCTCGATCCGGGACACGATTTCCGCCAAGTCAGTGAAGCCAGAGCTGGGAAAGGCCAGCACCTGTGGGGACGCATGGGTGAGAATTTTGGGGGATTCCATGGGTCCAAGAGTGTCAGGGGACCAGAGATATCTTAGGGGCTCAGAGATCCTGGGGGAGTCCTCTGGTTGGAGGGGCTCAGTGAAACCCAGGGAAGTCTGGGGTCATGTGAGGTTTGGATGAGACCCAGAGGGGTTGGGTGTGTCCTGAACTTACATCTGCACGGCGGCTCTCGATCAGGTCAGCAGACCGCCGGTCTGTGAGCATCTTTTCAATGACGTCGCCCCGGCTCCAGCCCCCAAACACGGCCTTCCCATATTGGTAGCCCACATCCTGCAGGAAGCAAGGGGGCTGGGGCCATGCATGCCTGCAACCCCATCCCAGATGTTCTCCTCCAACTCGTCCTCTTGGCTTATTCCCACTTTGCCTGCTCCCTCCTGCCCCTCAAAAGCCTCATGCTGGGGGAGCTGGCATTTGAGACTAACCCAGAGTCAGCCATTATGTAGCACATCTGCCTCCTATCCTGTGTCCCTGCCAGACATTACTAATCAATCATTCCACATTCTTTCCCACTCAGACCATGAAGTGTGCCGAGTACCAAATGACACAACATGGTGGTGGGCAAGCTCATTTCACGTTCTCCAAATATGCGATGTATGTGTGGCTATTGCCATCTCCCATTCCCACAAGAGACATCACTAATCCATTAGGGCACACTTTCCCAGTGAGCCTGGAAAGGACATCAGACAGTTTTACCCAGGGCTCTGGGCAGCAGCTAGCAATCAATTTCAGTAGGCATGGGCTATGGCACATTTTTCAGAGTCAGAGGCACATGATGTATATATACTGCTCCATCCCTTTCCCAGATTTGTGGCAGATGTTGCTAGCTGATCACTAATCTCATTCCCATTAACACAGAAACAGCATTAGAAATTTCTACACAGTGCTTCAGGCAGTGCTGCTGTCACGTAAGGACCCTAGTTCATACATAGCACATGAGTAGCCACATCCCTGTAGACATCACTAATTGATTACTGTTCTCTTCCCCACAGATCCCATTTGGGAATGGAGCCCTAGAACCTTTCCCTTCATGTTGCTCTGGGCTTTCAGTAGTAAAGCTTTGCGAGCCGCCCACACTGGCACCAGGCCGCTCCCACCCACTCACATAGATCTGGTCAAACTTCCCGAAGTCCATGGTCTTGAAGCAGTCAATGGGGGGGCGCAGGTACTCGCAGTAGGAGCTGGACTTGACGACCTCCAGCTGCCGCACACAGGACACGTAGGCCAGGCGAGACTGGATCTCGGCCATGTCTGGAACCTTGATCTTGTCTGCCCAGGGGTTTAGCCGCTTCCACAGCAGCCACCAGCCAGATAGGCTGTCCCCGTAAGTGCTGAGGTCTGTCTCATCCTGGCTCCCCACGTCGATAGCAATGACTGTCTTGGCACCCATACTGCGGGCAATGTCCGCTGTGGGGCCGGCAGGGCGTCAGTGGGCAGCTCCCCACCAAGGGTCCAGGCAGAGAAGTTCAACCCATTCCCACAGACACCATCATGCAAATGGTCACGCAAAAAAAAACCTCATGCAAACAACATGCTGGCATGCCAATGGCATGGAAATCTATGCAAATGACATTGAGAAGGTGGGGTCAGGTGTTGGAGCTTGTAGGTAGGGAACCATGGCCAGGGGGATGGAGAAGATGGAGGCAAGAGGGATGAAGTCACTGGGAAAAAAAGATATGAGGACAGATATGTGGAAGGAGAGAGATGCAGAGAGACAGAGTCATAAGGACACTAGAAGACAGTGAGAGAGGGATCAAACACAGGGAGGGAGATACAGGGGGCATGGTGGGTGAGGAAACAGAGAAACATGAAAGTAAAGACAGCAGGACACGAGCCACAGGGAGAGAAATGCAGTGGAGCAGAGTTAGCAAGAGGTATCAGGGGTCAGAGACAGGGAAGCACAGAATCAGGGCTGTGACAAGGGACAGAGAGCCAGGAACAGGAACTTCAGGAGCTTCAGGAAAGCAGGGCAGAGTGGGAGTGGAGATGATGGCCCAGCAGGGAGAGTGGTATGTTCGTGGGTCTGTGTGGCCCACTAAGAGTCCCTGAGTGGGTCTGGGTGGGTCTGAGAGGACAGGGACAGGGACAGGATCCTATAGCCAGGCTTAGCTCAGAAAGACACAGAGTCTGACAGACTTCAAATGTGTTCTTTATGAGCTTGTTTTTATGTCTGGGTGCATGTGTCCATGTCTACATGTCTGAGTACATCTGCATGTGTCCCTGTCCGTGTGTGTGTGTGTGAACAGACACACCTCTGGGTGTGTGTACATCTCTGTACGTACCCCTGGGCCTGTGTGCATTTATTTCAGTCCTTGTGTGCCTAGATCAACATCTGTTTCTTGTGTATCCAAGTGTGCCTGTCCACCTATGGGTTTGTACACACATGCATGCATGTGGACAGAGCACCTATATAAGAGTTGGCAAACTTTTTCTGGAAAGGTCTAAGTGGGCCATGTGGTCTCTGTCACAACTACTCAACTGATATTGTGGTGCACAAGCAGGCACAGACAATGAGTAAATGACTGGGTGTGGCTGTATCAGTAAGACTTTATTTACAAAATCAGGGTGGGAACTAGATTTGGCCTGCAGGGCTTAGTCTGCTGACCCCCGGCCTATGAGACTCCAAGTGTGTATGTGCAGCTAACATACATGTCTACTTATGTATACATGCTTCTAGGCATGAAAATTTTTTTTTCTTTTTCTTACTCAGGGGAGAGTGCGAACACAGTCCCCCACTACCACAAATTATGCAGTCGAGTTTCCCACATTTGGGGAAATCGCAAGGGTCAGCGCATCCAGAGTGCAATGGATAAGCCTCGCCCTGGGAAAACCACCTTCCTGATCATGGTATCTCCCCTGCTAGGTAAGTATAGGCATGTAAAATTTTAAGTTGCAAAACCACCTCCCTCTCATCTGCACTCAAGTCAACAGATGTGAAAGAAAGCTTAACTAGGTCCTCTAGGTGTCTTACCTGTCATGTGTACACTTATACATTTTATAAAATGTGCGGCATGAGTGTGGATGGACTGGAGTGAGGACATATGCCCTATCTTATCAACGCATGCGTTGGTGCACATGTGTCTGACCATGTGTACATGTTAGCATCTGCACCACATGCAGCTACTGTGTTCCCTGCTGTGTGCATGAGTGTCTGTGTGCATCCATTTATGTCTAAGCATGTGGGTACACTTTTCAACCTCACCTTTCTGTCTGTGGGCACACCCACATACCTGCTTGTGTGTGTGTGTGTGTGTGTGTGTGTGTGTGTATACATGCCCCTATAGTTTATGTACTCACGTGTCCTCCTACATGCCTGTGTATGTGCCTGTGCATGGGCCCACTAGTTCATGTGTGTGCCTGTGTGTGCATGTGCATGTGAGTGGGCAGCCACTTGCCTGGCAGGTTGTTGATGTAGCCGCCGTCCATGAGGAGGTGCCCATCCTTCGGGTCGCACAGCGGGGGCAGGTAGCCCGAGAGCGTCATGCTGGCGCGCACGTATCTCCACAGGGAGCCTGCCCAGCAGACACACAGACACAGACACAGACACGCACAGACACGCTCAGACACGCTCAGAGGCTCGGCCAGCCCGGTGGGCTCGCTGACCTGGCACGTTGTTGACGTAGCACCCGTCCACCAGCAGGTGCCCGTCCTTAGGGTCGCAGAGTGGGGGCAGGTAAGGGCAGTAGGAGGCACTGGCCCGGACGTAGCGCCACACGCAGCCTGCAGGGACGGCGTGAGGGGGTAAGGCGCCTAACTAGTCTCCTGAGCCCCACCCCTGAGGACAGACATACCTGGGACGTCTGGGGCATTAGTGGGTGATGGTTAGTGCTTGACAATCAGGTCAGAGTAGATGGTCACTTATGTTAACAGTGTCCCAGATGCTTGGCTGCCCTCCCTGCACCCCCTCCCCACACAGCCACAGTGGTTGTGTGGGGCCAGCTGGGGCACCCACCATCTTTGTGAACACGCATGGCCGAGGCAGTAATGTCTGTAGTCACATTGAAGTACGGCAGCCACAGGTCCTATGGGGATAGGGACCAAGGTGGGGAAGGAGTATGGATGCCTGTGGGAGGTGCAGGAGTGGAATGGGTCAGGGGAGGGCATACCTCAATCTGCTTGTCCTGGAAGACTCGGTGGATGCTGCGGTTGAAGGCTGACCCAGTGAACATGGATGTGACGGGGTACGTGAGGTCCAGCACAGGTTCCAGCACGGAAGTCATGCTCTAGGTGCAAGTCACTTGAGATTTCTAACAAGGTAGTTACTAAGGATTCCGACTGCTCAAGCTGGGAGTTGTGGACTAGGGTCACCAACCAGGGGATCCACACAAATTAAGTCAGGGAAAGGTCAGAGAAGCCCATAAGCCCCTCTGGGATCAGGTCAGGATGCTCCTAGGGTGGGGAGACCAAACCAACACACACCTTGGCCCATTCCCGGGCCCGCTGCTTAGTGCGGCTCGCGCTTCGCTCCTCAGCATACAGGGCCCCAATGAAGGAGCCGATGGACGTGCCACCCACTAGGTCAACAGGAACCCCTGCCTCCTCTAATGCCTTTAGCACTCCAATGTGTGAGCAGCCCCTGCCAGGAGGAAGAGGCTTGGTGACCAACTGAGAATCTCCTAGACCCCACTCCCAGGAGAGTCCCTTCTCCTATCTCTCCCACTGACCAGGAGCAAGCTGCCACCTCTGCCCCTATGGGAATCTCACCCAGGGAGTAAGCTCCACCCTACAGGCACTCTGGCCCCACCCCTCACCTGGCTCCACCCCCACCCAGCACCAGGGCGATGGTGTTGCCTGTGAGGACCCGCGCCAGGCGGGAGAAATCACTGTGCCGGTCTGCGCGCCTTGAGAAAACCTTCTCGTACAGCTCATGCTGGCATGGGGAGAGAAAGACAACCCATGACGGTCGGGGTGTAGGAGGTAACATTTGGACCTCCATGGCCCCATCCCCACAGGTCCCTAAACCATACCCCTCCAGTAGCCACGCCCCAGAAAGCTCTGGAGAAGGGTCCTGCCCTTACCAGCTTGGCAGGGCTGCGGCGCGAGAAGAGGCGGCGGGGACAGCGCAGGTGTAGGTGTCCAGAGCACCAGCTGCGCATGTTGAGCCACTCCACGGTGCGTGTGGGGCCTGGGCCCTCCTCACGGTGCAGTAGGACCAGCTGCTTAAGGGCACGCACTGCAGTGTTCTCCAACATCTGCTCCAGCTGCGGAGGAGCAGAGGGCAGGTGTCACCCATCACTGGGTGTTTCCTCCCCGCCCAACACCACACCTGGCCAAGCCTGGGTCGCCTAGCCCCATGGTGAGGGTGCATGTGGCCTGGCGCAGGCACTGGAGGGCAGGGGGCAGAGGGGAGGGGTCACTGTGCACGGTCTCCGGACCTGGCCCAGCGTGGGCTCCTGGTCGCCCAGGCCCACAATGAGGATGCAGTCAGCCTGGCGCAGGCAGCGCACGGTCCAGGGTGTCAGTGAGGAGTCTGTCTGGTAGAGTACGATGCGGTGGGTGTCCTCCTGCTGGGCCAGCCACCCTGACAGCCGGAATTCTTGGATGCTGGGGTTGGGGTAGGGGTGGGGGAGTGTCATCCTGGGGCTGATCAGGAGTCGCACACCCCCAAAGACCACTACAGCTCCACTGTAGTGGGAAGGGGGCCTTAGATACCTAGGCTCCCACAACACATGCCCTCCAGAGGCAGATTCACCCCACTGACTGGATGGGTGGAGAGCATGCTCCTGGGTTCACAGCCTAGAACTGGAACCAGATCTGAAAGAATCCTAGGATTCAAGCTCATCCTTGGTGCCCCCCTAACCCCCTGTACCCCAACACACACCTGTCTAGCGCAGAGGCCCCCAAGCGTGCCCGGATGATATCACTGTTGAGGAGGAGTGTGGGGCCTGAGGATGGGTAAGGAAGGGGGATTAGGAACCCAGATCAACAAGCTAGAAGCCTCCCTCAGAACAGAATACCCCCACACCCCACTGTCGTGCCCGTCTGCCCGCTCCCCACAGACCTGCTGGGCATCTCCGCTCATTGGCCAATGTCCCACCCATATGCACCTCACCCCACAGACCAGTGGCTAGCCCTCACCCACACCCCTTCTCCCAACTGACCGATGGCTTGCAAAGCATGCTGCAACTCCAGCATGAAGGCCACCATGGGCACTTCGGCACACACAGGCAGGACTGCCACTGTTGCTAGGTTGCTGGCTGGGTTGGTGAGCTCTGAGTGAGGGGGTACACCTAGTCCCGAGCCTGCTGAGACCACAAACGTGAGAATTGCTGAGTCCTGTATCTGGAGACCCTCCTCCTCCTCAGAAATCCCTGCCCTGTGTCCCTCAGCGGAGGCTAAGTGGAACCAGGGTCATGGCCTCAGTCCTGGCCCACAGCCTCATACTGTCTCCTCTCTTGATAAGCCCTCACCATTCAACCTTCAATCTTGACCCTAATGTCCTCAATGGCATCCATTAAAAAACTCTACAACCATTCTGATTTCCCACCATGCCTGGTTGGACCTACCGGTGCCCCGCCCCATTCGAACCTTAGGCCTCTGTCCAATGAAGGGACTCGAATACAAAATCGGGCAGAAGCAAATGTATTTCTGACCCATCTGTTTCTTTCCAGCTTCTCTCCTAACACCCTAGACCCCTATTAACCTTCACCTTTTGTGTGAACCTCTCATTGCCTGCTCCCCTCCAGCTGCTTCCTGTAAGTCTGATAGGATCCAATGCCTTTCCATGCTCTCCACCCTGCCCCTACGTGACTTGCACCAGGCCTGTTTCCCCCTGTCGCTCACTTTTCCTCCTCAAAGTAATTTTTTTTATTTTATGTGGGTAGCTCCCTGGCTGGGAATTGAAACCAGGCCGCAGCGTTGACAGCGCTGAAGCCTTAGCCACTACACCACCAGGGAGCTCCCTCAAAGTATTTCAAAACCACCAAATCCTATGTCCAGAGTCTTCAAAGTTCTCTTCAAATCCAGCTTCATCTTGTTTATCAAGTGTCAGCTTACTGTACTCCCAAAACCTCCCTCCCTTCCTCTGTTAGCCACCCTCCATCAAGACACTCTTTTTTCTTCACACTACTCATCTGACATCTTGCCTCACAGGCTGTAAACTTCTCAAGGAATGTTATCCGCCTTGTGTACTCTCCCACCCCTGTGTGCAGCACAGTGCCTAACACATATTAGGTGCACATTGGAAAATTCCTTTTCTGTACAGCATCAATAGAAAGGTTCTCAGGAGTACAAGATCTTAACAACCCTACTCCTATGGATGTCCAAGCATCATGTAAAGGGTGGACAGGGCAATTTACATACACGGTGCAAAAAAAAACCAAAACAGTGGGGGTAAATTGTCAGGGAAAGACTCCGAGTATGGCGTGGTTCCTGGCCACTGCTCACCGTATCCACCACCCAGGGAGGGCCAGGTGTCAGGGGTAATGGGGCAGAAGCCCCTGAAGAAAAAGGGACTTTAAGGTTGCCAATCTCAGGGCCATTTCTGCACACCTCAAATCCGACTCCATTTCCCAGTGCATCCCAGCTCATGGAAACTACACCTCCCAACATGCACCAAGACAGGGAAAAACCACCCTTCCCAGCATGTGCTGGAACAGGTAACTTCAGAAACCACTTCCCAACATGCCCTGAACCCCAAATACCACCAAGAACTCCATTTCCCAGCATACTCTGGTCTGGGATGCAGACTCCATCCCTCAGGACTTCCTGACACTCAGAATAAAGTTCACCCCAAAAGACTCCACCCACGACACGACTGTTACTTTAGATTCCATAAACTAGGATGCCCTGGCTCTAACACTCCGTTTCCCTGAATACTCAAGAACACGAATTCTATCACTCCGCATGCACCGGAACTCGGATCCGACTTCCGGCTTCAAACTCCGCCCAGTTCAGGGTTTCCCTCTCCCACTCTGTCCTAAGTGTAGGACTACATCCCACAGCATTCCCAGGGGCTGGCCGGCTCTCACCTGGGAAGGGTCCTTGAAGCTGCTGCAAATTCCCCAGAATTTTCTGGCTCAGTAAGTGGATGAGGCGGGTCACGACCTGAGGCATTGGAGGGCAGTGGTCCGGTGAGACCTGAGGGGCAGCTGAGCGAGCCCTACATTCCCCTCCCATTATCTGGGCCCCGTGTCCAAGAGCCCCACCATCACTTTGCCTCCTCCCTAGAACCTCATCTCCCTACATAGGCCCTGTCCTCTCTGGGGCCCCGCCCCAAATCCCATTAGCCCAACCTCTATTATGAAAGCAGTCCATATCCCAAAGAGCCGTACCTGCGGGTAACGTCGTTTGATGTGGCCCAAGGTGCCCTCGGGGAGTTTCGCCAGCTCTGTGTCACGCACAGCGTGCACCGTGGTGGCCCGCGGCTGTCGTGTCAGCGCCTCCACCTGAGGGACCGCGTGTATAACCAGGGCTGCTTGGGCCAGGAAGCCCCGGATAGGTAAAGGGCCGGGGTTACTGACTCATCCATCCAGAGTCTCCCAAGATAGGGGCGGAGGGAACCAAGCCTCCTATGTGCTTTGCTACCCATGAGAGAGCTCTGGGGAGGGGAGAGGGCAGGAACCCACCCGGGCGGGGGCTCCCTCTTGTGATGGAGAGAGGTCTAGGGAGACCTAGTCAGATCAGAGTCACAACTCCGAAGAGGTTCCCTCTCCCCACTCACAGAAAGGAGCTAGGAAAAGTGGACTAGGCAAGGTAACGAGTTCGGGACCCTTTCACCACCCCATCCCAGCTGGGACGATGTGGGTATTGGGGTTGGGGAGTACTCTCAGTGGGTGGGGCAGCGCTCACCACACCGATGAGATCCCCTCGGCCGTACTCGCCCACCAGCTCCTTCTTGCCGCTACCACGCTGGATGACGCTGCGCAGCCGCCCATTGAGCACGATGTAGGTGCAATCAGAGCGGTCGCCCTGCCTGGGGTGGGGTGGGGGTGGATCATACAGGGTCAGGCTGGGACCTAGGCAGGACCTGAACGTCGAGGTGGGGGCAGGGACTGCACCTGTACAACGCGCGTCCTGCCTCCACTGCTGTCCAGTCAATGGCAAAGTCCATCTGGCGCACGAAGGGCGACATCCTCGCAGCCACCGTGTGCGCTGCGCTCAGCACCACACTAGGCTGTGCACGCATGATCCTGTAGAAGGGCAGGGACCCATGGGCCAGAGGCACCCTGGAACGGTTCTTAGGAAGTGGACAGGACGAGTGATGGCCTGGAGTTGGGATTGGAAGAGCTCAAAGCTGCCCTGTTAAGGTTTAAGCCATCCAGAGGGATGGCCTCTCCTGTGGCAGAATGGAGTTGGATCAGGGCGCTCTAAATGCCACTCCCAACATCGGGCCCAGACATACTCATAGAAGTCAGACTTGGAGATCCGCAGGAAGGTGCAGTCCCGCTGGGCTCGCAGTGTGAAGATGAGGGGCTCACCAGTGAGCACTGCCAACTGCCCCACCAACTCCCCGGGCTGTGCCACAAACAGGCACACATCCTCAGCCTTGTCGATCATGCGCTGGTAGACGTGCAGGCAGCCCCAGAGTACAAAGTGCAGGCTCACATCCTGTAGGGGCAGGGGCCAGGAAATGAGCACAGGGGCAACACTCCCACTCCCAACTCAGGTCAATGCACTGCAAAGGAAGCACTAAAAGAGGGAGTGAAGGCTTTGCATAGCTCAGCTGAGCAGCATACATATATCTCAATATTATTCAGTACCTAGGGTAGACATTGCTAATGGATCATGAAACTCTGAGCCCAGATTAAGGCCCAGGAATTCTTTCCAACACAGTCAATAAGAGGCTGCAAAGACTGGCTACAGGAAGACATGGCTGAGCTTAAATCCTTTTTGTTCATGCTGGGCAGCTAGACAGCCATATGGAAAAATAAAGGTGGACTTTCACCTTTCAACATATCAAAAGGGATCATGAGTATGAATGGAAGAGCTAAAACTATAAAAGACTGAAGAAAATATAGGGGTCCATCTACATGACCTTGAATTTGGCAATGGATTCTAGGATGTGACACCAAAAGCATAAGCAACAAAATAAAAAATGGATAAATTGGGCTTTATCAAAATCAGAAACTTTTAAGCTTCAAAGGACAAAAGTACACTATGAAGAAAGTGAAAGGAGCCTGGGTTGAATTCCCAGCCGGGGAACCACCAAAAAAGAAAAAAAAAAAAAGTGAAAGGACAACCCACAGTCTGGGAAAAGAATATTTGCAAATCATATTATCTGAAATATATACAGACTATCTACAGAAATCTTACAACTCAATAATAAAGAAGACAACCCAAATCAAAAAAATGGGAAAAGGATCTGAATAGACTCTTCTCTGACAAAGATATACAAATGACCAATAAGCTCATGAAAAGATGCTCAACATCATAAATCATTAGGGAAATGCAAATCAAAATCATAATGAGATACCACTTCAACCCTCTAAGTGGGCTAGGATCAAAAAGTGTTAAGAGAGGACACAGAGAAATCAGAACCCTCATACACTGCTGGTGGGGATGTGAAATGGTGCAGCTGCTTTGGAAAACAGTACTCAAAGAGTTAAAAGTAGGGTTGCCACATGACTCGAGGATTTGACTCTTAGGTACATACTCAACAGAAATGAAAATATATGGGCATAGAGGTTCCCTGGTGGCCTAGTGGCTAGGAATTTGCACTCTCACTGCTACAGCCTAGGCTTGATTCCCACTCGATTCCCGGTCAGGGAATCTCTCTCTCTCTCTCTCTCTCTCTCACACACACACACACACACACACACACACACACACAATGGACATAAATGTTCATAGCAGCATTATGCATAATAGCCACAAGATGGAAACAACCCAAGTGTCCATCAATGGATGAATGGATAAGCAATATGCTGAATAAACACACAATGAAATATTACTGAGCCATAAAAGGAGTGAGGCACTGACACTACAACATGGATGGACCTTGAAAACATGATGCTTAATGAGATAAGCCAGACACACAAGGCCACACAGTGTGTGACTCCACTTATGTGAAATGTAGTAACAGATTAGCAGTTACTTGGGGCTGGGGCTGGGGTGTGGTTAGGAGGTAGGAGGTTGATAGCTAATGGGTATGGGGTTTCTTTTCAAGGTGACAAAAGTGTTCTCAAATTGATAGTGGTGACACAACTCTGCATGTACTAAAAACCACTGAATTGTATTCTTTAAATGAGTGGATTACATAGTATGTGAATTACATCTCAATAAAACTATCACCAAAAAAAAAAAAATCCCTTTTGCTCCTGGTACCCATGTCCCACTCCATCCCTGCTGACTTGTTTCCTAGAGATCAGCACCTTTCTTCCCACCACAGGATATTGCAACATGCTATTCCCTCTGCCTAGAATGTTCTTTCTTCCCCTTGTACCTAGTTAATTCCTCTCAGCCTTCCTCCCTAGCTGGAGATCACTTCCTCAAAGATGCTGCCCTGCCTAAGTCAGATTCTGTGGAGCTGAGAACATGCACTTACATCTATGCACTAAGTACTGACAATTTTGCAAGAATATATGTAACCCTCTGAGTGTAATGTCCATCAGAACTGTGGGCTTCCTAAGGGCAGTAGGGACCTGGTGTTTCCCGCCTCTGCAGTAGGGAGCACAGGGCCTGGGACACAGAACAGGCGCCTCTCTCCTCTGGTCAGCCTGTCTGGCCAGACACCTCCCTGTCCCACTCTTTTATAAATAAGGAAGTGAAACTGCTCAGGTATGGAAAGAGGCCTTCCTCACCCACCACAGGAACCTATCTGGCACCCCACAAAGCCCTAGTAAGCACCAAACACTCAGGGACCTGTGGAGGAAGCACAGCCTTGGGAGATACACACATATACTGGAACCTTCTAAGATAGGATTTCCAGGCTGTGTTTAGGATATCAATGGGAGTTACTAATATTACGCTGCCATTTGCCATCAGATTGGGAAGCAAATGTCTTTACTGCAGGACTTCTCAGAGCCCTGAATAAACTAATGATGTTCACTGGGAGCTTCTACCACAGGATAAAACCACCAGCATATTCCAAAGCTCTCTGACCACAGATTCTTGTTTGGGATAGCGGTATTCCACGAAAACACATTGGAAAATAGTGTAAAGCAGGGTTTCTCAATTGTGACACTACTGACATTTTAGACTAGATAATTCTGTTGTGCCAGGCTGTCACGTGCATTCTGGCATCCCTGGTCTCTACCTGTTAGATGCCAGTAACACCCTCCCAAGTAAACAAAAAATATCTCCACATTGCCAAATGTCCCTTAGGGGGCAAAACTGTCCCTCGTAGAAAGCCATCAAAGTAATGTTTCAGAGGGAGGCGCAGCACAGTAAAGTCCCTAACAAAATCATGATGAACTGAGAAGCCTCGAGTAGCTGCAGACCAGCCTGATCCATTAGCAGCCAGGACTGGGTTGAGCCCAACAGGGTCTCACAGATAAGCAGGGTCCCTGGGCTCCCCAAGAGTCACTGTGACCACACTTCCTCAGCCTGTCCCCAAGAACCACAAAGAGATAACAAAAGCCTCCCCCGACATCCTCTGCAGAAAGGAACCCACCCCTGCAATGAGCAGCTCAAGGTAAAGCTGAATCAGCTGATCAAATGATATAACAATATCCCAGCCAGCTAACAGGTGGGACATCCCACACTCTGCCCCTCGCCAAGCAGTATTGCAGTCTCAGCACCTACATCATTTCCCGTGTCACCCTGAGCTGCTATTCCATCCCTTCCCCTAGGCCTGTCACACTTGCAAACCTTAGGCAGCTCAGACCTACTTCCTCTTTAATGCTAGCAGGTAGTTATTGTTATTACCCCATTCCACAGATGAGGAAGCAGAAAACTTTCTAGATGACTCGCCCAAGGTCACAGGAAGTCCAGCAGAGTGTTGATTTCAACTCTGGCCCCTGCCTCCAGGACCCTCCTCCATGCTTCCTGACTGGGAGATCATGGCCAGGTCTCCGTCACCCCACAGGGAGAATACAGGGGTTCCTGAAGTAGAGTCTCCTACACCTCCTGGATGCTACCAGCAGTCACTGAAGTCCAGCTCCTGGGGCTGGTTCATGGCCTCTGGGTCCATGTTCCAATTTGTACACATTTGTTAAGTGCCCATCCCAGCAGAGAACCAAGATTAGAAGTTAGAACATCAGGGTGTATCACAGAATTGAAAGGTCAGAAAATAGGTCGCAGGCAAGGTTTGGAGTCCTAGCAAAAAGGTTCAGGGGTTGGAGCTGAAAAGTTGATTGGTCCAGAGAACATGGGTGGCTGGGCTGGGGGTCAGTTCTAGGATCTAAGGGTCAGGGGTTGAAAATCATATACTGAAAGGTCTCTATGTAGAGTCAAAGGGCAAGGATCAGAGGTCAAAGAAAAGTCACAGTTGTACAGAGGTCACAGGTCAACCTCACCTGGTCCCCCTGGCGGGCGATGATGGTGCCTGCTTTGGCATGATGTAGCAAGACTCGGCTGTTCAGGAGGGAGGGGTCCTGGGGAGGGAGAGTGGTTGAAACTTGTCCAGCCAGGCCTCCCACCCTCCACCTCATCCCCTAGCTCCTGGGCCATGGCTGCCCACCTCAATCCGCATCAGCTTGGCCAGCTCCCGCTTTGCTGCCTCAAAGATGCTGCTGGTCTGGCGGCCCTGGTAGGGCCCGAAGGGGCAGCCACCCGTGGCTGACTCATCCTCGCAGTAGCTGTACTCACAGGCTCCTGCTGGCTGCTCCCGGGGCTCCTGAGTGGGGGTCTATGTGGGGCAGGGCTTGTGACCTCCCTGTTGCCACCCAACTTTCCTCCTCAGGGAACTCCACTGGGGAAAGGGTAGAAAGGGCAGGGCCTTACCCGAACAGGGGCTGTCTGGAGTCCCCCCGAGGCCTCTTCTTGCAGAGATGTGGAGATCCTGCCACGTTCATATGCCATGTCAAAGTCCGATCGGGGGCCACCCTGCAAGCCTGCAGTGGGCAGGGGGCAACAAGAATGATAAAGACAAGAGTGACCACAGTTGCAGTCTAAGCAAGCATTACCTTTGTGCCCTGTGCCACATCTGTGCAGATGTGACTGATAAATGACTGCACTTTCCCTTAGAATCCTTCTCACCACAATTGAGAGGACACCATTTCAATGAGCACCCACAAAAACACCAAGAGTAAGTGTTGCCAGGGTTCCCATTTCAGATATAAAAAAAATCAACACTGGCTGAGGTCTACGTTCCAACCCAGAAGCTCGATGCCCAATACACTCCCTGCCCAGGGCCCCAAACCTGAGATGTCCACTGGCATGGAGATGCAACGGCTCAGCAGTGGGGCCGAGGGGGCTTCCAGGGATGTGGGCTTCACTGGGTCCCCTGGGGGAGACATGTGTTCAGGCTCCTAGGATTAGTGGGTGGGGAGCTGAGGGGGCCTGGGAGACTGGGAAATCAGCAGAAGCAATTCCAATGGGTCTATGGGTCTAAAGTCAGGGGTCCCTGGGAGGCCAGGCAGAATCAGGCTTGAGTCTGAAGAACTAAGAAAGGGAGTGGGCACAGGGCTCCCATGGGCTCCCTAGTAGACCGGGCTGGGCTGGGCCAGCCTTGGGTCCCTGGGCCACAGGCATGGGATCACCTCCGGTACCTGTAGGTCCTGGCAGAGGGGCCCCAGTGGGGTCAGGCGGCCGGCCAGGGGCCTCCCTGGGCTCCTCAGTCGCTGAGGTGCTGATCACACGTTTGGAACCTCGCACGGGGCTGGTGCGGGCTGGGAGGCCAGGGCTGGGGAAGAGGCGCAGGGGCTGGATCTCCTGAGGGCAGAAAGCACCTTTGTGGTATGTTCCTGGAGGCATGTACCACCCTACCCTTCCGGCCCCAAGTGCTCCATGAAACTCACGTTGCTAAAGAGCTCATTGGTCAGACCCAGGTAGTTGTGAAGCGCCAGGAAGGTGACCCGCTGCAGCCTCACCATGATGATCTGCAGGGAAGTGGTCAGCAGGGAAAGGTTAGCAAGGCGGGGCCAGGGTAGCAAGCACTAGAGAGAGTTGGGACTAAGCATTAGGTGGTGGGGCCATGGACAGGGAATAAAGAGGTGGGTGGGACCAAGACTAGGAGCAGTAAGGGAAGAGCAGGGCCAGAGAAGGGCCAGGAAGAAACCCACAGGGAGCTGGCAGAAGCCTGGGAGATGGGAACAGTTGGGCAGCCCGGGAGGTCTGGCTGCTCAGGGCCCATGAGCACAGCTTGAGTGCCTGCTAGGTCCCAGTCCACAGGTGCCTGTGATGGGAGGGGTCCACAGAGGGAGGCGGAAGGCCCACTGACCTGCACCACCCGTACCAGGCTCTCGGGATACTTGGTGAAAACAGCAGAGAAGGCCTCCACTGGCAGCCGCAGCACTGTGGAGTCTCGGGCTGCCCGGGCAGACACAGTACGCTGAGGGTGTTGGTGACCCTGGGAGTGTGGGGGCATGAGGAGAATCAAAGCCAGGGGCTGTGAGCTCCCCAACCCTTCTGACACCAGTGCTTTGAGGGATCACTGGCAGCTTCAGGGACGTATCAGAGTTTGGGGTCCCCCACAGGGCTCTCTCCAACCCAGTCCAATGGGTTGTACCCCACAAACTGGTCACTCACAGTGATGACATCCAGGATGCTCAGAAGGCTGTTGACGCTGTCCCCAGGGACGACTTCCTTTACCACACATTCCTTCCCGTCCTGTAACACGAGGGTGCCGGGGGCAGTGAGCAGGGCTGTCCCCACCTTACCAACCAGCATTCCATCCCAAAGCCATGCCACTGGCCCTCACATTCACCCACTCAGTGATCACTAACACCCCAACCCCTGATCCGAGCAAACCTTCTGAACAACTCATTATATCCTGGCCATAACTAACTACAACCACTGACTGTGTACACCACCCCAGACACCCTAGGGCAGGCATGTCCAATCTGAAGCCCTGGACAGCTTTAATACAGCCCAACACAAATTCTTAAAACATGAGATTTTTTTGTGTGACCTTTTTTTTTTTTTTTTTTTTTTTTTTAGCTCATCAGCTATTGACAGTGTTCGTGTATTTTATGTGTGGCCCAAGACAATACTACTTCCAGTGTGGCCCAGGGAAGCCAAAAAGTTGGACACTGCTACCCTAGGGCATCTGTTCCCAACTCCTGTCTGCACGTCTCAAAAGAACCCTACTGACCAACAGCAGTGCCTGCCCCAGTGACCACTGCACCATTGCCCATCTTGCAGTGCCCCTGTGGGCAGCCCACTCACAGGCCCTGGCAGGCAAAGTTCCAGCAGCCCATCTTGCACCACATAGATGCTGGCATCCGGCTGGCCTGGTCGGAAGACATAATCACCCTGGCTGAGCCGCTGGAAGATCATGTGCCGGCAGAGCTCCAGAAAGAGTGGCTTCTCGAAGTGGCCCAGCACCCTGTTGGATGAGGGAGTGGGAGAAAATATGCAGGTCAGCTCATTCACCAGCTCTGCAGCCCCCAACCTGTACCCTGACACTAACCGGACATTCTTGAGCATGTAGAGCACCTCAGAGGGCAGGTGGGAGTTGGCCAGATCACCCTCCGTCAGGTCAGCCTCTAGCACTGAGGGAGGGGGCTCCTTCCGCTGCAGTGTTGGAGCCTCTTTCTGGATGCGCAGAATCCTAGTGGGAGGAGAGAGGTGCAGTGGGGAAGAGGGAGAGGGCTCAAGCAGATGTGAGACCCCCACATAGCCCTTCCCCAGGGTCACATAGAACAAGGATCAGCAAACTTTGGCCTACTGGCCAAATCAGGCCTACCATTTCTCTTTGTAAATAAAGTTTTATTGGCACACAGGCATATTTACTCATGAATGGATTGTCTAGAGCTGCTTTCATGCTATAACAGCAGGGTTGAGTAGTTACAGCAGAATTGTACGTGGCCTGCACAGCCAAAGGTGCTTACTATCTGTCCCTAAACAGAAAAAAAGTTGCTGTTCCTTACAGTAAAAACCTGCACTTGCCTCTCCACTAGCCATATCACTGATCACTGGTAGGGGAATATCACTGAGATGGCCTGTAAGGCCCAGAGATAGCCTGTCTAGTGTGGGAGAACTCTAAGATAGCCCCTCTGATGTGCTAAAACTCCCAAAACATTCCATGGGGTTTAAGAACTGTGAGATGCATCCTTCAGGGTGGCTGCTCACTCAAAAGGCCCCTGAAAGAGACCTCAGCACCAGGTACACTCAGCACAGTTCTTACTTCTTGGCAATGTTGAGCATCTTGAGTTTCTTCTTCATGCGTGGCCGAGAAGAAGTGGTGGAGACAGAGGCATCCACCAGGGAGGAAGTTGATTGTGACACCTAGGAAAATTAAGGGGGAAATGGGTCAGTTGTCAATTGAGACCATAAGGAAGAAGGGGGGCAGATCCATAAGTCCTAAATCAAGGAGGTTGTTTACTAAGAAGTATAACTAGGTAAAGGGCAGGGCCTCTGTGTGATCAGAGGGAGCCCCAGGGGCTTCCAGACTTACCTTCCGCATAATCTTCCGGCCATAGAAAAGCACTTTGTCCCTCTTCCGGAATCGATACCGCGGGCCATCCGGGGCTGGGGTTTCTGGGGATAAGGGGAGAGGGCATGCTGAGCTCTGTGCCGACTCCACGGGACCAAAAAAGGGGACACTACATGCAGACTCCAGTAAATCCCATCTCTACTATCTCAGGAACCCGGCATTTCAGTTCCCCACCCCGCAGCCTCCCCAGAGGGGCCCTCCGGGTCCTCACTCGACACTCGAAGCCTCCGCACCAGCAAAAGGATAAGCACGGCCGTGACCAGCACCACGACTCCGGCCCCTATTATCACGCCCAGCACCTGCGGGACGAATGGCACTGGCTGCGCATCGCATACTCGCCCCACCGAGCCCTTCCCGCGGGCCATGATGTCCCGGTCCCCATCCCACTCAGCCACGTCCGTCTCCGAGAAAGTCACAGTCTCCCCTGAGCTCGGTGTCGCCATCCGTAGAACGCGCAGCGCGGTTCCCTGCCAGGGGGGCGCAACTCTTCCTTGCGGATCAGCTGCCCCTGGTGAACGCTGGGAAATGTAGTTCCGTCTAGAAGACGCAGCCAGGTTCTCGCGGGACAGCGACGTTGCGCGCTGAGCACTTTGGAAGTTGTAGTCACCGCAGCGCCACACAACACCCCAATCCTTACCATTCCCGTTTGCAGCGGGGCCTCCATCAGGTAGCTGCTTCAGGCTGGCCAGCTGGTCTGGTATTCCGGAGTCCTGGGAATCTAGAAGTAGGAGGAGCTATTGTAAGCCGTCACTCTGGGCCCGCCCTCACTTGCCTCAAGCCCTGCCTCTTTCGCGCTCGCTTCCTGGGCGGGGGACAGCTAGAGGAGCGTTGCGGAGCAGAGGGGTAGGGCAAATTGACCTCGGGACCCGGGCTAGAGGGTGAGGCTGGTCCTTGGTGTTCCGCCTGGCTCCGTCCACCTACACACGGGGCCGACCAGACGCTCTACCCGTCCAAACCCCACCCTGAGGCCAAAGGGCAGTCAGCAGCCACTGCTCGGGTTCCCGCCCTGCGGCGTTGATCAGTCCTGAGCCACTGCATTCCCCCGTACTCCACGCGAAAACTGGACGCCCCACCCCAGGAAAACTAAAGCCTTAAGCCACGAAGTCGAAGAGATGCCTGGCTCCAGGCTCAAGCCTGTCCCCGGGGAGACTCGGGCTGGGAAGTGTGGGAGTGCTGCTGTGAACTCCGTACACAAGGGTCCTGGGGATGTCAAGGTCTCGGAAAGATCCTGGGACGCTCGGAATGAGATGGGCTCGCAAGGTGTTTCTGGTTGATGCTGGAGATTTACTGTTATTTAATGGCAGCTATGGGGTCTCTGACGGTGCAGAACATCACTGGGGCTCCAGGAACGACGCTGGCGCCATTGCTAGGCAATGTAACCGGGGACGCTGGAATTACGCCACTGGAAAGATACTGATTTTGAGGAATACAGGACTATTACTGGGACCTGGGTGGGCACGTCCCTGGGGTCGTTCAAGCATGAGAGTGGGCCTAGGGAGGGCGTCTGGGTTCCGTGGAAGATAGTGGAATATTACTGGGACTTTTCTGGGAGACTGAGGATGTTTCTGGTGCCGCTAGAGTATTAATAAAAAGTTGGGAGAGTCACTGGGCCCTTGATACATTACCTGGAAAATTCATGGGGGGCTAATCCCCTTCTTAGGGCGCACCTGGCTACCGATGCGGAAACACCTGCCAGGAACTGGAGGGACAGGAACATCAGAAATTGGGTGTTACCGGTAATGGGAAAAGGAGAGATCTTGGAAAAGCCGAGGGCTCGCTAACAACCCCCGAAGGAACGCCCCTTCGGGGGCCACGGAAACCTGGACTCACCCAGAGGCCTCAGGCGGAGTCTCCACTCTGCTCCAACACCGCAGGCGAGCCGCTCAGCGCCTCAGGCGCGGCCCCTTTAAATTATTCGCCGCAGAAGGCACCGAAGCCCCGCCCCGCGCCATGTTTGGAAGGTCGCACGGAGCCAGCTGAGTGGCAACTAAAGGGGCCGAGGACTAATTGGTGAAGGGAATGCCCCTCCCGCTAGAAATGTGAACAAGTTTATTTTCCCGTTTTATTTAACACCCACCCCACCCCAGTGTCCGATCCGACTAGTTCCAGGCCAACACAAGGCGCTGCAGGGAACCGGTCCTTAAAAAGCAAACCCTAAAAATAAATAAGCAGGGGTCTCTGCAGTCCAGGGTCCTGTGGCTAATATCCAGTGGCAGCCGTAGTCCAAGTCAATTCACCAGCAGCGAATGCTCCTCGGAGGCATCCCTAGGGGAGGAGCAGTGTCAACCAGGGGCAAAGGCGACAGTTCCTTCTGACACCCCTCCCCGCAATCCCAACCAAAACTCGAACCTGCTGCAACAACAGAGGAGGCTGCAGGCCGAGCCGCTCCCGCGGCGGAACTTGCCAGAGGTTGGGCTGTCCTGGCACTGCGCGATGTAGGCCTGGAGCTCGCTCTTCTCCCCGCCTGTACCACCCGGGTGCTGGGGAGAGATGCGGAGTGGCCCAACAGCATGAAAGGGGCCCCTTGATATCTGAACAGCTGTGGTTTTCAGCCGAGCCTTTGCTCCTCCCAACCTCATGGAGGAGCCACAATCTCTACTCCAAGTTCTGTCTACTAGGCCTTTGTTTTGGCTGTTCCTTCACCTTGGTACTCCCTCCCTTGGACTCCCCTCTCTCCAATCTCGAACTTTCTGAGATGACAACAATGTTTGATTCTATGCTATCCAAATGGTAGCCCCTAGTCAAATTGGATTCTGGGCACCTGATATATGGAATAGTGTAAGAAAATGAATTGGGAATTTAGTTCATTTTAATTAAAATGAAAATTTAAATAATCCCATGTGGTTAGAGACTATATCTAGAAACCTTCCTGGACACATTCTATTACCAGTCTAAAGCAGGGGGTCCCATGGTAAACTTCTACACTTCCTTCATACCTCTCACCAGAAGGTCATCATACTTTCTTCTGTTCATGCATCATCCATCTTGTCAACTGGCCTGCCTTACTTCCTGGATGCCTGGTGCCCAGTACAGGGCCTGGCCCACAGTAGGCCCTCAGACATGCTGGTTAGACGAATGCTGTCTACCTATCACTCCCACATTCTGCTCTGACCCCTTTCTCTCCTCTGATCACCACAGCCTGCAAGACAACCACAGTTCTCCTGACCCAAACAGCCATTGCCCAGGCCATCCCACAAGACAGAGGGCTTAGGAGCAGGGCTTCTGGATTCAGACAGTCCTGGGTTAGGCAAGTCGCTGAAACTCTATGGCCTGGTGTCCCTGTTAGTAAAAGCAGACACAGAAACCCTACCTGGCTGGACCCCCACTTTCATCAAACTGAGAATGAGGCAGCTGTGACCACAACATTAGTCCTGCCTGTGCCCCCCAATTCCAAGCCACCCTCTCCTTTGGCTTTGCAGAGTCTCCCACATTCTCTCATTTGGTCCTTCTCTCTGTGCCTCATGAGTCCCCTGAGACCTGCTGTGGTCGACTCCAAGGGACCCAGAGCCTGAGCTGGAATTGCATGTGAGGAGTGCAGGTTGGCTCTATGGGCGAAGGGGTCATGTGGCTGACCTTGATGGTGTCATAAGCGCCAGTGATGAGCGCAATGAAGAGGCTCAGAACCATGTAGATGAAGAGACTGATGAAAGAGTATAGGTAGAGCTGGGAGAAGAGCCAGACGAGGCTGCTGCGGCCCTGCTGTGCCTGCATCGCCGCGAAAGTCACAAACATGTCGTCCCCGTTGATGAGTGAGAACAGGCACTCCGATACCATGGACAGCGAGCGGAACTGTGGCCAGGGTAGCAAGGTCAGTGGGGTTGTGGGGATAAAGGGAGCTGTGGGCATGGCTAGGAGCAGGACAGGGACATCAGCATCAGAGGGGACAGCAGACAGAGTACCAAGAGTCATACTGGGCCACCTGGGGTCCACTGTATGACAAGGTCAGAGAGGGTAAAGGCCAGGGTCACCAGGAGGCAAAGGGACAGTGGGCAGAATGTCAGCAGTCATGATGTGGTTATATGGGGGTCATCATGTCAATTGACAATGTTATAAGATCAATGCCAGGGTCAGAGGGGACAATGGGCAAGACCCGCTGGTTCAGGTACTGGGGGTCAAGGTGGGTCATTTAACGTGGCCAGGTCAATGATAGATAAGCCAAGGGTCAGAGGGCTTAGGAGGTAGGCTTGAGGGAGGGTAGCCAGGGACCCCTTAACTGTGGGTCACAAACACCTTCCACCAGCACCAGGCCTAGCCAGCCCCTACCTTCACATGATAGGGTCCCAACACGATCCAGCCGCAGAAGCAATAGCCCAGGTAAATGACAGCCACACAGCAGCAGAAGCGCATGACGCTGGGCAGAGCCACCCGCAGTGTGGCGATGAGGATCTGGGGTGGGGCAGATGGGGGCCCGATGAGGGTGTGACCACAACTAGGGTCAGCAATGCAGATGGGAGTGAAACAGGCAGGGCCTGGCCAAGGGCATGGCTGGGGGAAGAGCTCAGAAGGGGCAGTGGGGAAATGAGGGGGCCCAAAGGCACCCTATGACTAGACTCAGCTGGGTGGCTATGAAGGGGCAGGTTCACATGGCCCCTGCCCAAGTACAGTGAGAGGTATACCTGGGGTGGGTGGGTATGGGGTTAAATGGCTTATGATAGGCCATCTGCAGGGGCTGGTGACTGCCATACGTATATGAATTTGGGGGGGGGGGGTGATGGGAATTGGGGCATATGTGGCTGCCACCCAAAGGGAGAACACAGCCTGTGTATACAAGGCTTACATTATACTTATGGAAGAAGGTCAGGTAGCGGATGACGCCGACCCAGACAAGCAGTGTTGAGGTGCCCAGGAGGATGCTGCAGACATCGTAGCTGGCCAGGTTCTAGGGGTGGGAGCAGTATCAGCCCCATCTAGCCAGCCGTTCCAGGGGATGTGGCCCCAGGCGGGCATTGGCAGAGACAGTATAGGGGACCAGGGTCTAGGAGGAGCTGTCAGTGCCCTGGGTCAGGCGTGGGCAGGACCCACCTTGGCTTCGATGCCAATCTTCATGATTGTACCAGAGATGGTGAGCACGTCGCTGGTGACCAGCAAAATATACCAGCCATTGACAAATTCCAGCCGCTCCCACAGGCTGATGACCTGTCCCCGCTGGCGCCACATGAAACCGACAAACTCCTGCAGGAAGCAGATGGGGTGAGGGCCTCCCCAGGCACAGGAGCCTTGTGCCACCCCCTGCCCTTGTGGCCCCAGAGCTGGGCAACACTGGCTTGGGCGCACATGACACTGGGGTGGCTCTCACGTTCTGCAGTAGGAAGCCACGAAGCAGGGAGCGGGCACAAAGCAGGAAAGAGAGGGAGCAGGTGAGGATTACGACCACATCAAACAGGAGCCGGAAGCTGTTGTCTCCTGTGGGAAGGGGGGCCTTAGTTAGGGCTAGGGTGGCTCCAGGCTTTGAGAGGCCAGGGCTGGGGCTGGGCCAGTCCTAGGAAGCTGTAGGGCTGGTTTGGGCTGGGCATTGGGCTCATGAGTTACTCTGGGTGAATCAGAAGCTCAGTCACTGCTGGTCTGGGGCTTGGGGATCCCTGGGCAGGTCATAGTCCCTGCTCTGCAATGATCTGGGACTCAGGGGATCCTTGGGTAAATCAGAGTTCTTAGTTGATGCTGGTCTGGGGCTTGGGGATCCCTGGGCAGGTCAGGGTCCCTGGATGATACTGGTCTGGGGCTTGAGAGCTCACCGTGCCTGAAGACACTGGGGTGCTTACACTCCTGGATGTGGGCCTGGGTCTCCAGGTTGATGGGGACACGCCCACTGTATGCCTTATTGTCAAATGTTATCTGCAATGGGGTACAGAGTAAGCCTCGGCAAGCCTAGGGTCCCAGACCCACAGAGAGATGGTCTGCCTGGCCCCAGGCTCCCCATCACTCCCATGCTGCCCTTGGCCAAGGGTCCCGAGCCCTGAGCCTAGGAGCCCTGTGGTGCCATCCCCCACCACACCCTTGCCCTGGACACCATGGGCTCACTAGGACGCTGAAGGTGTAGCAGTCTGGGATCTCATTGTTGATCAGGCTCTGGAGATTGATGGTCTTCAGCTGGAAGTGGATGGTGACGTTGATCAGCCTGGCGGGGAGGGGTCTGGTGAGGAGGAGGGGCTCCACAGCTCCCTCAGGCCCCAGAGTGCCAACGCTCCTGTCCCATGCTGACTCTGCAGCTGGCAGAGGAAGTGCTCACTCAGCAGGCATCAGCCTGGCCCACCCTGCCCTGGCCTGTGGGCAAGTGGCTGCCAGGGGACCCTAAGGACACCTGGCACCTTGCCACCCCCCACCCTCTGCCCATCCCTGGGGCTGCCCCCTGGATCAGGCAGTACTTGTGGAATTTGAGCGTGAGGTTCTTGTAACTGGAGCTGCCATCCAAGAAGGAGAGATCATCACTGGGGGGCACAAGAGGTCTCTCGGGGGGGTCCACCCCAATGCAATCTGAGGACAGGGAGTCAGGAAGGGACAATGGGGATGAGAAAGGCATAGGCAGGTCTCCCCAGAGTCCCCAACAACCCCCTTCCCTGATTTCACTTCCCACTTTACACTTGAACATTTGTTGTTTGTTCCCCCGTGACCCCTCAGATTAGGGCCAAGTCTGTCTGTTCCCTGCACAGACCCTAGGGCCTGGTGCTCTGTGGGCCCTCATATGTTTAGTGAATTAATATTGTAACACCCAGCTCTTTCTGCACGCCAAGCATTCTTCTGAGCATGTTGCTTGCATCAAATTATTAGTCCCATCTCCCAGATGAGTGAGGGGCAGAGATAGGATCAAGGACCCCCAAGAGCTTAGCCCTGCCTTGTCCACTCACCAGTGATGACCATTGGGTCGATGTCAAAGGTGTCATTGGCTGGGTCCACATGGCCACGGTGGTAGTATCGCTGACAGAGGGCCAAGGCCGAGCCATTGGCCCAGGGGCCACCCCCACCCCGCACATATGCATAGCGGCCCAGTGACACATCGGGAAGCATCAGGTACTGTGGGCAGAGAAGAGGAGGGTCTGTCAGCCCTACCTGCTCTCCCTCCACCTCCCCACCAGCCCCTGGCCACCGCACCTGGTCCACAGCATAGAAGATAGCCTGGTAGAGCTGCTCCCGCGTATAGGCTGCAAAGGTGTCATCCGCCCCGTCAGAGTAGCCCAGAAGGAAGAGGTGGCGGAAGGCAATGGTGTTCTCCTCCCGGAACGTCACTGCCAATTGGTTGCTGAGCCCAAACAGGATAAGCTGGCAGGAGGGACGGGGGTGTCGGGGGTGGTTGACATTGCTGGGATGGGCCTCTCTCAGTGCACAAGTAGAGGAAGAGGAGAAGGCCACTCCATGAGGGCATATGTCCTCATCTTCCATGCCCACCATTGGTTCCCAATGTACAGCACACAGTGGGCGCTCACATACTGTACTGTAACAACTAATGTACATTACATGTTTACCAGATGCCAACTTTCATGCTAAACCCAATCCTACAGGGTAAGTACCACTGTTAAACCCCTGTCAGACCAGAAGCTCCTTAGGGCAGGTGCTGGGTGTAATTTACCTTGAAGTTCTCTTACCCCAACATAGGACCTGGCATGGGAATGGGGAACAACTATCTGTTCAGCCACTGAGTCAGTTCTTTCTCTGAGTCAACATGACATAAGAAAGTCTGGGTTCAAGGGTCAGCAGCACCCAGTGCTTGGTTGCTGTGTGACTTTGGATAAGTCCCTTAACCTCCCTGAGTCTCAGCTGCCTCATCTATAAAATGGGGGGTGACAGCAGTTGCCAGAAGGTTGAAAGGGGCTGCTCACCTACAGAACTCAGAGGGCTTCCTGACTGGTTACTGCCATTGCTGCTGTCATTATTGCTGCTGCAAGGTGAGGATTAGGCTCCAACTCCCAGATTTTCCTTCAAGGAAAACAGCAGCCACATGCAGCATTCTGCTGGGGCCCCCACAGGTCTCACCTGCACAGTGACCACCAAGATTTTCACCACTTGCAGCATCAGCTTGAAGGGCTTGCGGCCTTTTGCCCGAAATTTGTCACAGGGACTCATGAAGAAGTACTTGAGACGGCGGCGGAGGTCTTCCTCTTCCAGAGGGGTTGGAGGGGCTGGCGAAGTCCCAGGCTGGGTCCCATACCTAGGGCTGGGGGTCAGGAGGTGCTCTGTTTCTGTGGGAATAGAAGAGAGAGCAGTGGGGAACCAAGCCGAGGCAGGTCCCATGTTCCAACCAAGAAAGAACTCTGGCAGATCTAAGAAATTCTGAAAACCTTCCACATTTTATGGATATATACAGAAGTGCTGCTCAGAAGTTACAAATTTGGGTTTGGGACTCAAAAGGACTGGAGTTCATTTGTGACCCTGATGCTCTCTGGCTCAGGCAGGGCACTCCGCTGAGACTCAGTTTCCATCTACAAAATGGGATGATAGCATCTCTCATCAAGAAGCTAAAGATAAAATGCTTACAAAGTATTTATCACAGGAGCTGGTACCTCGTAAGAATGTCAGGACATTCCATCATTGTTCCTACTGTTGATCTGTGGGGAGAGAATGAATGGCTTCCACTGGCTTCTCAGAGGCACGCAAGTCTCTCGGGTTCATCCCAGCTCCAGCTCCCAGGCATGAACATGGAACTCTACCACATTCCAGTATTTTCTGGTCAAACACCCAAAGAATGACCTTTCCACTAATGACCTGGCCTATCCAGCTAACACTCTCACAAGCCACAGGACTAGAGAAGGGAATGAATCTGCTAAAGACTCGCTGTGCACCAGCAGGTGTTATAGCACTGCCCATATGACAGTTGATGAGTAACATACCATCTTCATTAAGGACACCAGCTCCTGAAAATCACACAGCCTAGGACCAAATCCCAGACCTGTCACTTCCAGGCTGAGGGACCCTAGGCATTTTTCTAAGTCTCAGTCTCCTTATCTGCAAAGTAGAAAAAAAAAGTCTCCCCTGAGGTTAAAACTCTGAAAGTACTTCATGAATGAAGGAAAGTACTGTAGTTCAGCCCCGGAGTCTCAGTAATTCTTCAGCAACCAGAAGCTGATCTAAGCATTGTTTATTCCTTTCAATCTTGACCAGCCTAAGAGGAAGCTCTAAGGATTCAGCAACTGCTGGGGTCATAGCTGGTCACAGCAGCTTAGAACAGTCCCTGATACACCCCAACCCCACCGGGAGAACTCAAGCTTCTTTCCAGGGACTGGCTGGCCCCTTGCCTGCACTACAACCAGGATGATTGTGGACAGCGTCAGAACCTGTCCTGCAGAGAGGATCAGCTTCTGGCTGGTCCCTTTGGAGCTTGGATGCTGTGTGCTTGTTTACAAGACAGCTGGATGGAAGCCAGAGGGCGGGCCAGTCTCCCTAGCTAGAACTGTAGCTAAACCATCTGACACCCTACTAGCTGGGACATGTTGGTCTCCACTAACTCAAGCAGGGGAGACCAACACAAAGGGTCTTTCTCCAGGCTCTCCCATGAGAGGCGGAGACTGGAGAGGCTGGAGGCTGGGCACCCAACATCTGAGTTCAGGAAAGCTGCGTTTCCATGGTTTTCGAGATATGACGTAGAATTAGGTGCCTAGCTGAGGATTTGCCTTCTGGATTGGGGAAGGAACGCCTGCGAGTTTCATGTGCGGATTGGAGAACCTGGTGCCTGCTGAGTTCCAGCAAAACTGAGGAAT
>PVJL010007751.1:0-74261 GCA_004026885.1 Lyroderma lyra | reverse complement strand
AAAAAAAAAAAAAAAAAAAAAAAAAAAAAAAAAAAAAAAAAAAAAAAAAAAAAAAAAAAAAAAAAAAAAAAAAAAAAAAAAAAAAAAAAAAAAAAAAAAAAAAAAAAAAAAAAAAAAAAAAAAAAAAAAAAAAAAAAAAAAAAAAAAAAAAAAAAAAAAAAAAAAAAAAAGAGACAGACGGACAGAGAGACAGAGATAGATAGAGAGGGGAGAGAGAGAGAGAGAGAAATATGAGAAACGGAGATTCTTCATAAGTATAAAAAGCAAAACTGCAAAGGTTTAAAAAAAAACCCCACAAACACACTAAATGTACAATTTAAACACTTGTGTTTACTATGAAAAGTTCCTAATAGTGCTCATCAGAGACTAATCATTATTAAGAATTTAGTGACTACCTCTCAAGATTTTTATGAGCAACATAAGGCCTGATAATTATAGTTAGCAATACTGTACTGAATATTGGAAATACACTAAGAGATTAGATATCAGGTGCTTTTATCACATAAAAAAAGTTAACTTTGTGAGAAGGTATGTTAATTAGCTGACTATAGAAATCATTTCACTATATATATCAGATCACGTTGTGCACCTTAAACATGTATAACTTTTTTAAAATTTATTTTTATTGTGTATAACTTTATTTTAAAATATATACATAAAAAACAAAAAACAATCAGAATTTCATAGGCATATTTTTATATAAATGAGGTTATATTGTTATAGAACTATTTTTCCACTTGTAATATACACCATATACTCTCCTTTATCTTTCCCTATCACTGCAACTCATTTGATTTGAATGGCTGCATACTATTCCACTAAACACATCTACCTCCATATACATAAAGTGGTCCATAATTATGAGAATTGATAAAGCTAAAAACACATCCTTTATTATCAGCTTAAGCAGAAAAAGATCTAAGATGAAGCAGGAAATGGTTTGCTGGGTTAAACTGAACATAAACTTAACTGATGAAAATGAAGAAACATATTCTTAAAAAGCCATTTTTTTTGGGGGGGGGTAGTTCCCTGGCTGGGAATCGAACCCAGGCTGTAGCGTTGAGAGCACCGAAACCTAGCCACTACACGACCAGAGAATCCTCTAAAAAGCCATTTTTAACAACTTAAAAATATTATCAACATTGTTAGGAGTCCTTGGGTATAAATCTGACCAATTTTTGACAATATAGTATTTAGAAACGTGCTGTAAAGACTACTCTCAATGCTTCTAGAACTTGGCAAAAACTCTGTAAGTGGAAATGGTACAGCATTAATGTATTCATTAAAAAGTCATCAAAAGAGAAGCTAGAAAAAATTAACAGAAAAAAGTAGATCTTAGTGAAAAGCCTGAGATATTAGTGAAAAGACTGAGAAAGCTTACAAACTTGTGAGAAATGTAATGAATAAAAGAGTAATATATATTAGCGATGAAAACAGATTTAAATGGATTCAGAACAAAATTATTTTACAAACTATAGGTTAACAAGTTAAATGCAATATTTTTGTAAGAACATGTCATAAAACTCCACTTGAGAAATGATAGCAAAGCAGATTAGACCAAGGACCACAAGAATTTTTAAAAGTAAAAAATAGCAAGTAGCAGGAAGGTACCAACTAAAAGTTTTAGATGTAAGTGTTCAGCCTTTTAGGAGGAATTAAGATATGTTTTCCAACTCACTTCATGAGATTTTAAAAACTTTGATATTAAAATCTGACAGAGGCTACACACATATACAATATCCATAAACCATATATAAAACAAATTCATAATGCTGACATCTGAGATCTAAAAGAAACCAGAGCATTTTCAGTTCAAGAGTAAATAGAGCACCTCTCTATTCCAAATGCCACTGAAATGGCAGATATAAGACAATTACTGGGGACCAACAGTTGTCAATGGCTTTGGGGATTTCTAATGGGCTATAAACTTATGGAAAATTTAAGTCCGTTTTTGAGTCCCTAGTGCTATATGGCAGGACCTTCCATAGACTTTCATTTGTACATGTGTGAATTCTAAGGGGTCACTAAAATTAAGTATTCATAAACTAGAATACATCAAATCTCTTATTTTTACTTAAGTCTAACTCTAGTGCTATGTCATAATGCCACTGTGCAAAGAGACAATTTAAACCCTCTTTTAAAATTAAGAGATGACCGAGAATTAGAATTTAAAAAGGAAACACACAAAAACCAATCAGCCCCAGATGGAACCAAGCAACTGATTGCTAAGAGTTAAGTAATGAAAGATAAAACTTAAACAATTTAACCTACAAAACGGTATAATTTGTTAAGACAAAGGGTGTCTTAAGAATAAGAAAGTAAAATTAAAAACTGTTAGTAAAAAATCAGGTGATTGACAATGCAATAGGCATCTTAAAAGATTATACAGAGAAATTTTCTCAGAAAAAAAGTTGACATGAGATCAATATGGTAGGCTTACCACCTCTACAATGGGGTTTCTGGAAGAGAACATGTAAGTTAAAAGGAACCAAACAAATTTTTCTGAAGCAGGAGAAAGCATTCAGATTTTAAAAAGGGCTTAACCAAGTGCTATGAGGGAATACGGAAAAGAATTACAACTAAAACATCCTGGTAAAATTTGTAAACTCTAAAGGTAAAGAGAAAATGAAGTTATCTACAAAGGAATGAAAACCAGTTTCATTAACATTATGGTTATCTACAATATATAATATTAGAAGAGAATGGAGAAATGCCCAAAAAATTCTGAAAAAAGGGGAAGTATAACACCTTAAGAATTACCCAAAGATGACTCTAAAAAAATTAAATAATGAATCAAAGAGAGGGTAAGTCAAGGGTTACCCCCCCCCAAAAAAAAAGGGAGAGAAATAAAGGAGTAAGAAAATTAATAATGTAAGATTCAGAACATGAAAAAACAACATAAAACACAAGACTTTAGGAAAATGAAAAGCATATTGGAAATCACCAAAATGTATAAAGTTTGTCCTTTAGGATAAAAAGGCACAATACTTTTATTAAAATCATTCTTCTGAAAATAACTAAAAGCTGGATCAAATATTTGAAGTATCTTTTATAATGTAAAGAATAGACAAAGTAAATTATAGTTAAAGGTCCAAACTAAGTTAAAGTGGGAATTCAGAGCCTCTGGCTTTTATTTTGAGGGTAATTTTCCTAACCAAGTGACCTTGGTTTTCAAGACTATTTAGGGTACATGGAATAGGACAGAAAAGCCCAGGGACATACCTTCACTGAGTAGGAAATCCAGGAGAAAGGGAGTCTGTTTATATTACAGATGGTGGTACACCAATCACATGTGATGGAGACTGCTGGAGAGGTACTGCTTTCTACCCTTTGACGAGGTTACTCTTGATAAAGGATGGGACTCAAGAGTCAGCCCAACTTGAGAGCTGACTGTAGTCATTATGGCACTGGAGGGTACCCGGATAAAAGTTTGCCCACTGTTCATATTTTTATAGATTCCTGGGTAGTAGCTAATGGCTTCATAGCTTTTTTCTGCTCAATGGGCTCAAAACAGTTATATTCAGGAACTTGTCCTATGGACACTACCACACTGGGATTATATTGCTGCTCAAGTTTGGCAAATTACAATGAAAGTCCCTAATGTCTAGGCCAGGAATGTCTAACCTTTTGGCTTCCCTGGGCCACGGTGGAAGAATTGTTTTGGGTTACATATAAAATACACTAACAAGAGTTGAGCTATAAGGTGATGGAAAGAGAAGTCACATTAGGTGGTGAAATTATTACACAACAAGTTGACAATGCACTGTAGAACTGTAAGCCTGAAACCTATGTAATCCTTGCTAACAGATGTCACCCCAATAAGTCTAACAATAAAAATGAATTTAAAAAAAAATAAAAAAAATAAAAAGGTCCATGTATAATTTTCATAATGTTTTAGAAAAAATTACAAATTTGTGTTGGGCTGCATTCAAAGCTGTTGTGGGCCACATGCAGCCTGCAGGCCACAGGTTGGACAAGCTTGGTCTAGGCTGACCATACATAATTTTAAACAGGACAGAAAAAAGCAGTACTGTCCCATTTAAAACAGTATGTATGGTCAGCCTACTGATACCTTGAATTTAGCCCAGTGAGACTAGACTGATCATACGTACTGGTTTAAATGGGATAGTACCACTTTTTGTCTGTCCCACTTAAAACAGTATATATGGTCAGCCTACTAATGTCTCAATTCATGCCAAGGCCATCACAGAGGAAGCTCATTTTTATGTAATAGCTGATTAAATTGCACAAATTTTTCAAATAAGTTCAGATATTGCTACCCGCCCTTGTCTCAATGGGCCCATAAGACCTCCAGTCATCGTAGTCCCCAGACTTAAAAATTGGGCTAAATGCCATGGCATTCCCATGCCACAAGCCCTAGCCCACACTCAATGTAATCTTTGAGTACTGCCATGCCACTGGTATCACGGCCAATAGGAATCCATAGAAAGGGTAAAAATCCCTTTTCTAACTGGCAAATTCATTTTATTGATCCATTGCCCCAATCTACTAGTGCAAACTGCTGTGCCCTCAAAAAGACTGATTGGCCTCCTCTTTGCTTACCCGTCTTGCCATGCTACTGCCAATACCAACTATTTTAGGCTTCACTAAATATTAGCTCCCTTTGGGTTTCCAGATAACACTGACTTTGACCAGGGTACACATTTTAGTGTTCATTCAGTCTGGGCATGGGTTATAAAAACAAAGCTTCACTTTGAGCTTCCAATCTATTATCTGCCGACAGTAGGCCTAATAGACATAATGGCCTACTCAAAAATCATCTCTTAAACATACTACACGGACAATGGTTTCCACAAATGGGTCTCTCTTTTGCCCACCTGCTCAGTTATCCTGAACTTTTAACCTTAAGTAATATGACATCCTTACAAAGTGCAACTATGTGAATGGGTCCATGATGGCAGATTGGGGAAACACTATGTATGCCTAAAGCATCCCACGTTCATACCGACACTGCAAATAAATTATAGAACAATCAACCTCAAGAAATCATTTGAATAGCTGAACAGAACCCCTATAACTAAGGACATAAAGAAGAGGCCACACACTGAGAGTGGTAGGAGGGGTGGAGATGCAAAATGGGCTGACACTAAACCCAGATAGTAGCTAATACTGGGAAGGACCCCTCAGTGGCAGAAGTATCTCTGGAAGAGAAAGGGGTCCCAACCCCATACCAGGCTCCCCAGCCTAGGAGTCCTGTGCTGTAAATAGGAGTTCCCACAATTATCTAGTAGTGTAAGTTAGCAAGGACTCTATCCCAGTGAGACAGAAGATGGCTGGAAACCCAGACACCATCTTGAAGGGGCTCACACACAGACTCACTCACTTGCAAACACTCGTCTGGTCTCTGGTGAAGGGGTGTAAACTTGAGAGGCACCAGAGATATATAAGGAAAGACTGAGTTGTGTGGCTTCTGGGTGAGGGCTGGAGGGACAGCTCCCATTATCCCTGTTTGAAGCCTGCTTCAAGTGCAGCCTACATGAGGGAACCATCTTTTCTAGGTTGAAATGTCCCCCAAGGGATAAACCTGAGACAGCATTAGTTTGGTAAAATCTGTGTGTGCACATCATCTTGGTGATGCCCTGAGTCCCTGCCCTGCATAGCTAGTACTGCATCCCAAGGGGCACTCTCGGCTACTGAGAGACTGGCCCCACTCTACAAGATACAGAAGCCTTTTATAGAAGTGGGTGGCGGCCTGGAAAACTTACGTGGTACCTGCACTGTAGCCTTTTCTGGGTGGTTCTCATGGACCTGTCAGTGAAAGGTGAGCGGTGGCTGGCCACAGTGTTGTCAGTACGTTTTTGTAAAGTTGTCACAGGCCGCACACCAGTGCAAGAACTGAAACTGCATTAACTTTGTAAAAACCACAGCCCACACCCTGTAGCTTTCTGGAACTCTGGCCTACCCACCTATAGCTGTACTGCAAGGGCACTTCTCAGTGCCTGGCCAGCCAGCCCCAGCCCTCAAGCTGCAGAAGACCTTCCTTTATAGCAGCGAACAGCCCACAGCTACATGGGGAACTTTGGTGGTGGACAGTGAGCCACAACCTGCACCACAGCCTCTTTTGGGCAGCTCTCAGGGATCTGTGAACCCGAAGCAAGCAGTGGCTGCCTGCGGTGTTTTTAGTGTGTTTTGCGAAGTGGTCACATGCATTGGAGCAAGAACCAAATCTACACTGACTTTATAGAAACCACTGGCCATGCCACATGAGTACCTGGGACCTGCCCCACCTAGTTACTTGTTGCATCACTGAAGGCACTCTCAACACTAGGTCAACCAGCCTGGCCTGCACACCTAAGGAGGCTCTTTCAATAGCTGAGGCTTACAGGCAGCAGGCAGGTGGCAATAGGCTGAGGGGGCCCTGGGCCTTTAGCTAAGCTGTCCCAGGTCCAATATTGCTGGCAGTCAGCCTCAGTCCACAGCAAGGCCACATCTACATACCTCCAGGGGTAGACAGGCAGCAACCAACTACATATAGTTTTATAGGTCCTACCAGGGAGGCCAGGGCCACTCACAGGCAAGGCTGAAACTGGCCTGCACAGGAGCCTCTCCCAAGAAACACCACAAACACCACACCTAGAGTTTGACTTCAGATTTCACCGAAGCACTGCCCAGTTAGCCCGACAAGCAGCATACCCAATGGGTATTCTCAAAAGACACAAGAGCCCATGGGGTGAATCCCCCTCTGAAGAGTCAACCCCCACAGAGCAGCTCATACGCAGTGGGTATAGCCACTCTTCACAGTCACTCAGCCTGGGAGTCAATCCCACACTCACATACCAAAAGCAACCCAGGTTCAATTACAACAGGAGAACACACACAACACATTCAAAGGATGCCCCTGGAACAACCCACAGAAGATCAGAGAGACGGCACCATTTGACCACACAGGACACATACTACATAAGGCTACTCAGAAAAGATTGAGAGACATAGGAGATACACCTAATACATAAAAGAAAAGACAGAGAGGCAGCCAGAATAAAAAACAAACAAACAAACAAAAATCCAAACACGTCCCAAAGAAAAGAATGGGAAAAACCTCCAGAAAAACAAACTAAATGAAATGGAGGCAACCAACTTACCACAGATAAAAGTTTAAAACACTGACTATAAGAATGCTTAAGGAACTCAATGAGAATTTCAACAAAGAAATAGTAAGCATACAGAAGGACACAGAACACATAAGAAACAACCACTCAAAAATAAAGAATACAATACCTGAAATGAAGAATACACTAGAAGAAATCAATAGCAGATTAGATGAAGGAGGGGACAGAATCAGTGATTTAGAAGACAAGGTAGCAAAAAGTATACAATCGGAAAAAAACAAAAAAGAATTTAAAAATTAAAGATAGTCTAAGGTATCTCTGGGACAACATCAAATATAACAACACTCACATGATAGGAATATCAGAAGGAGAGGGGAGGCGGTAAAAAATAGAACCTATTTGAAGAAATAATGAGTGAAAATTTCCCTAACCTGGAGAAGGAAATAGACATACAAGCCCAGGAAGCACAGCGTCTCCCAAGCAAGACGAACCAAAACAGGCCCATACCAAGATATATCATAATTAAGATGGCGAAGATTAAGGATAAAGAGAAAATCTGAAAAGTAGCAAGAGAAAGACAAGTAGTTACTTAAAGAGGAGCTCCCATGAGACTGTCAGCTGATTCTAAACAGAAACTTTACAGGCCAGAAAGGATTGGCAGGAGATACTCAAAGTGAGAAAAGGCAAGAACCTACAACCAAGATTACTCTACCAGGCAAGGCTATCATTTAAAACTGAAGGAGAATCAAGTTGACAATGCACTGTAGAATTGTATGCCTGAAACCTTGTAATCCTTGCTAACAGATGTCACCCCAATAAGTCTAACAATAAAAATGAATTTAAAAAGAAAAAAAAACCGAAGGAGAGATAAAGAGCTTCCCAAACAAGAAAAACCCAAAGGAATTCATTACCACAAAGTCAGTATTACAAGAAATGTTAAAAGGGCTTCTTTAAAGCAGAAGAAAGGAGAAAACAAACAAATGAAGATAAAAATATGAATAATACAACAGCAATAACTATGTACCTATCAATAATCATGTGAAATGTAAATGGATTAAATGCTCCAATCAAAAGATATAGGGTAGCTGAACAAATAAGAAAACAAGACCTATGCATATGTTCTCTACGAGACACCTGCATCAAATAAAAAACACACATACTGAAAGTAAAGGGATGGGAAAAGATTATTTCATGCAAAAGAAACTAAGAAAAAAGATGGGGAAGCAATACTTACATCAGACAATATAGACTTTAAAATGAAAATTATAATAAGAAACAAAGGAGGACATTATATAATGATAAATACATCAATCCAATAGGAGGACATAACCCTAGTAATCATCTATGCACTCCATATAGGAGTACCCAAATATAGGAAACAAATATTGACCAACATGAAGGCAGAGATCAACAGTAACATATTTATAGTAGGGGACTTTAACATTCTACTGACACAAATGGACACATCTTCCAGACAGAAAATCAACACAAAAATAATGGCCATAAATGATACACTAGACCAATTGGATTTAATGGATATTTTAGAGCATTTCAGCCCAAAGCAGCAGAATATACATTCTTTTCAAGTGCACATGGAACATTTTCCAGGCTAGACCACATGTTAGGCCACAAAATAAGTCTCAATAAATTTAAGAAAACTGAAATCATATCAAGTGTCTTCTCTGTCCACATGGTATGAAACTAGAAATCAATTATAAGGAAAAAAAAAAAGAAAAACACATGGAGGCTAAATAATGAATGGGTCAACAATGAGATCAAGAAAGAAATAAAAAGATACCTTGAGACAAACAAAAATGAAAACAACCCAAATATGTAAGACAGTGAAGGCAGTCATAAGAAGAAAATTCATAGCAATGCAGGCCTACTGAAGAAACAAGAACAGCCTAACTCTATACCTAAGAAATTTAGAAAAAGAACAGCAAGCAAAGCTTGAGTTCAAGAAAGAAAATAATAAAGATCAAAGCAAAAATGAATGAAATAGAGAATAAAAAAGTAACACAAAAGATCAATGAAACCAAGAGCTGGTTTTTTGAAAAGATAAACAAAATTGACAAACATTTAACCAAATGCATCAGGAAAAAAAAGAAAGGACAAAAATAAAATCAGAAATGTAAGAGGAGAAATGACAACAGACATCAAAGAAATACAAAAACTTTTAATGAAATACTACAGGAATGAAAATATAACCACATGCCAACAACTTGGACAATTTGGAAGAACTGGCCAGAGGCATACAATCTTCCAAGGCTAAATCAAGAAACAGAAAATCAAACAGACTGATTACTATGAATAAAATTGAATTAGTAATCAACAAGCTCCCAACAAACAAAAGTCCTGGACCAGATGGCTTTACAGGTGTATTGTACCAAACATTCAAAAAAGAATTAACATCTATTTTCCTCCATCTATTCCAAAAAAAAAAAAAAAAAAAAAAAAAAATCCAAGATGAGGGAGGGCTCCCAAGCTCATTTTATAAGCCACCATTACCCATGGACACAATCAATAGTTTAATGTTTATTTGGGGAGGAGTGGGTTAGGGAGGGGAGAAAGGGGAGGGGGTGGGAGAGAAGGGGGGGAAGCTAAATAGAAGGTGATGGAAAGAGAAGTCACATTAGGTGGTGAACTTATTATACATCAAGTTGACAAGGCACTGTAGAATTGTATGCCTGAAACCTATGTAATCCTTGCTAACAGATGTCACCCCAATAAGTCTAACAATAAAAATGAATTAAAAAAAATTTTTTAAAAAAAAGCAAACTAAAGGCCAATAATCCTAATGAACACAGATGAGAAATCTGCAACAAAATATTAACAAATCAAATTCAGGAATGCATTAAAAAAAGATTATACACCATGATCAAGTGCAATTCATTCCTGGTATACAATGTTCGTTTAATATCTGCAAATCAATTAACATGATATACCACATAAATAAAATGAAAAATAAAAATCAGATGGTCATAGCAATAGATGCAGAAAAAGCACTTGACAAAATCCAGCATCATTTATGATAAATATTCTCAGTAAACTGGGAATAGAAGGAAGATACCTCAACATAAAAAAGGTCACATATGTCAAACCCAGAGCTAATATACTCAATGCGAAAAAGTTTAAAGCATTCTCCTTAAGATCAGGAACAAGACAAGAATGTCCACTTTCATCACTCACTCAGAGTAGTATTGGAAGTCCTAGCCACAGCAATCAAATGACAAGAAAAAAAAATTAAAGACATACAAATAGGAAAGAAAGAAATAAAACTGTCATCATTTGCAGATGACATACTATAATATAGAGAACCCAAGATTCTACCAAAAAACTATTAGACTTGATAAGTGAATTTAAAGAAAAAGGATACAAAATTAATATTCAGAATTCGACTGTATTTGTATACATCAAGAAGAAAAAAATCAGAAAGAGAAACTAAGAAAACAATCCCAGTTACAATTGCATCAGAAAAAGAAAATACTTAGGAATAAATTTAACCAAGGAAGTAAAAGACCTCTACTCAGAAAGTTATAAGATAATAAAGAGAGAAATTGAAGATACAAATAAATGGAAATATATACTATGCTTATGGATAGGAAAATTGATATAGTTAAAATGTCCATAAGACCCAAAGCAATCTATGGAGTCAATGCAATCCCTATGAAAATACCAATGACATTTTTCATATCTAGAACAGATAATCCTAAAATTATGTGGAACCATAAAAGACTCTGCATAGCCACAGCAATCCTGGAAAGAACAAAGCTGGAGATAGCATGCTACCTGATAGCAAATTATACTACAGGGCCATAGTCATCAAGAGCAAGGCACTGTCATATAATAGCGTAGAAGTAAATCCATGCCTATATGGTCATTTAAAACGGAAGTATCTTCTGGAGTGTGGGCCCCTTGCAGTACAGGGTTCCCCCACTAGGTGAGTGTTCTAGGAACCCACCTGTTTCAGTGTACCAGCTGGTGGTGGTGTGAGAGGCTGCGTTTGGCTTCAGTTAATTTTTTTTCTTTTTGAGACTCTTTCAATGTATTTGCGCCCATTTCAGGATGGGTGATTTACACCAAGTGCTACATGACAATGCACTGGCCCACACCTATGAGTGTTCAACAGTTCTTTACTTCAAATGACATGACTCCTCTACCCAAACCTCCCTATTCACCTGATCTGGCCCCGAGCGACTTATTTTTGTTTCCTCGGATGAAAAAAGTCCTCAAAGGGAAACATTTTACCAATGTGGAAGAGGTGAAACAAAAAATGGCCAAAGCACTAAAGGGCATTGAAATGGATGAGTTCAAAAACTGTTTTGAGCAGTGGAAAAAGCCTCCTTGATAGGTGTACTGCATCAAATGGAGAGTACTTTGAAGGTGACTAAAGTTTTAATGTGTAAGAATAAATACATAATTTTTTATAAACAAATTCTGGTTTTTGTGCCCCCTCCTCACAGATGGCCAACAGGCATATGAAAAATGCTCAGTGGCACTACTCATCAGAGAAATGCAAATAAAAACCACAATGAGGTATCACCTCACTCCCATCAGAATGGCTATGATCAATAAATCAATACAAGTGTTAGCAAGGATGCGGAGAAAAGGGAACCCTTGTGCATTCTTGGTGGGATTGCAAATTGGTACAGCCATTATGAAAAACAGTATGGAGGGTCATCAAATAATTAAAGACAGAGCTACCTTATGACTCAGCAATTCCACTCCTGGGTATTTATCCAAAGAAATCCAAAACATTGATTCAAAAAAATACACGCATCCTTATGTTTACTGCACTGCTAACACAATAGACCACATATGGACACAACTGCAATGTCCATCAATAGATAATTAAAGAAATTGCAGTACATTTATATAATATAGTATTACTCTGCCATAAAAAAGAATGAAATCTTACCATTTGCAACAAACTGGATGGACCTAGAGGATATTATGCTAAGTGAAATAAGTCAGACTGAGAATAGACAAATACCGTATGATCTCTCTTATGTAACAAAAACAGAAACTTACAGACACAGAGAAGAAACTGATGGCTAATAGATAGGAGGGAGTTTGGGGGAAATGGATGAGAAAGATGAAGGGATTAGAATGTACAAACTGGTAGTCCCAAAACAGTCATGGGGATGTGAAACATAGTATAGGGAATATAGTCAATAATGCTGCAAAAACTATGTTTGCTATCAGATGTGTACTAGACTTAATCGGGGGATCACTCCACAAATTGTATAAGTGCCTAACCACTACATTGCACACCTGAAACTAATATAAAACAACACTGAAAGTCACCTATAATTAAAAAAAAAACACACATATGAGGGGTGTCCAGAAAAAATCTAGCCATACATGCCTCATATTTTTCATATTACGTGGCTGGATCCTTTTCGGACAGCCCTCGTGTGTGTGTGTGTGTGTGTGTGTGTATGTGTGTGTGTACGTGTACATATATATGCCACATATAGCCATGAGATTTAAAAGTACAGCATAGGGAATAGTCAATGATATTGTAATAGCTATGTGTGGGGTCAGATGAGAAGCAGACTTGTTGGTGCTATCACTTCGTGAGGTGTATAAATGTCTAATCGTTATGCTGTTTTGTATATTTGAACCTATTAACAATAAACCCCCCCCCCCCAAAAAAAAATGCAACTAGGTCTTCTCTATTTGTTTTACTAGCCACAAAATGTGAGACTTTATACGAATACCCAAAGAGAAACCCTCCTCATTTAAAGACATCTCCTCTTTTTGATTCTGGTACAATGTATGCTAAATTGGAGCCTGTATCAATAGTGTGTAACAGAATGGGATCCAAAAATGAGGCCCATCCCAGATGGTTCTTTGTGCCACAAGAAAGGTCTCTAACAAAGTCCTTTCTCAATATGATAGTTTTAAAGGTTCATTAATTGGAGGTCCCTCTTTGCAGGAAATGGATTTCTTGGTGCATGCATGGTTCCAAGTCTACAAATTTATGGTTCTTCCAAAGAAAAAGAAATATCTTAAAAATTAATTCACAGTACTAACATTCTTAAACAGGATGGTAGGTCTAGATCCACTCTATTACAGACATATTGAATAGGAAGCCACTACAGAATCTGGGATAACAATGCTGTGACTCCCATAATAAACAGGCACCTCCACCATGACAAGGCCTACAGACCACAGGTCTTAAAATATTATGGAACATTCTAGCTCTGGGTGGCCTGATAAGGCCTCATTTGGCTCATGTCCTGGGTCTGGGGTTCTACCCCTCCGGCTCGATGCCAAACTCCTCTGCCTCCTTTTTGCCCATGCTGTAACCTCACTTCCTTGGGGTATTCAATCAGTCCAGTTTCCCCATAAGATATTACTCTATAACTCCTAGAGACAAAGGAATAAATAACCTTCAGTTACTTTTGTAATTATTTCTCAAATATATGAAACTTCCCATCAAAAATTTAAGGCTATATCAGGACTGCCATCAACCCAGCATTCTTGATGATTTTAGCACAATTGACAGCCTCAGCCTCAATGTTGACACACCCAAATGTTAACTGTGTCTATAATGGCTGCCATATCAACCTAACTCCACAACCCCATCAGGTGATTTCCCTTCATCTGGCAGTCCCTCATTTCACCCTCTATTATTCCGCCATCAACTACCCACATTTTCTATGTTCCTCAACCTGATGGAGTAATATTAATGTAATAGTAACAGAAAATGTCACCTGAGCACTAAACCTACAGCAATGTTACAAGGTGCCCTATCTCAGGTGACTACTTGTACAAATAACTTCAGGTGTTCTATATTCATAATGATTACTTGTCACCCTCCCTGGGTGAAGAGGTCCACAGTAACCATGTGTTAGCACAGAGTAGAACAGAGCAAAAGCAGACTTGAAGAGATGAAAACATGGCAGGGGTAAGATAAGGGATAAGAAAGAAGAAAAGGCAGTTGGGAAGTTAATTAGGGGGAGTCAAGAATCTTTTGTGGGTTTCAGCATAGAATTATTGCAACAGGACATCACAACCTCACCAGGTGCCTTCCTTCCTGACATCCCCTTCATGTCCTTCCTAGTGTCACTCACCAATTCAGAGTCCATACTATGAAGCCCTCGCATATCTGTCCTGATACAATTTGGCCAGTAGTAATTCCAGCCTTGTGTCACCTCATGCAACACCAGCTCCTGCTCAGCAAGGTAATACACTCTACTACACAAATGGCTCCCTTATAACCCCACACCCTGACCTGTTTTCTATGGACATTTAGCACCCAGGGCACCCTAGAGCTAGAAAGTCTAGCTCTTATCATTAAGTCTTAACATAAAGGGGACCATTGGATCATTGTTTTACCTACTATCCGGGGTCTTCACCACGATCTCTTGTGTAACAGGCATAATCTTAGGTATTTTCAATTCTGTAACACTGACTCATGTCATAGAGGCTACCCAGACAATGGCACCACTTCTGGCCAACCACATAAACCAAACAGTTTAGGCCTTAGAAGCCCTTAATAAGGAACAAAGCAGTCTGGTTGCTATGATAGTTGACAACAGATTGGAATTAAATTAGCTGTTAGTATCTCAAGGTGGGGCCTGTGCCTTAAAGAGGACTGCCTACTTGCACGTGGGTCAATATAGGAAAGCTATCCAAATAGTTCAACAAATAAAAACAACAAACCAAAATAGCTAATTATATTACTAAAACACTCCGAGAGCTTCTCAGACCCTCATTAATTTATCTTCCTAGCCATCTTCTGCTAGAGGTGAAAGGCTCTACACTGCTATTTATGGAGCCAAAATTGTAATTGCTGGTCTGATTATTTTGGGTTGGCTTTGCAAATTTGGTCTCTCTCAAGTATAAATTTTTCAACAGGAAACCTGGTAAGTTGTTATGCCAGTCCAAATGTTTGCAATGAGTTAAGACTAGAGAAGGAATTCTGACCTCCACTGACATTTGCTTTAGTGCTCTAAGTCTTAACTCCTACTTCAAGCATCATCCTGAGAGGGCTTATCTGCTCTCCATCCCTAACTGTCCTCTTGTTGCCTCTTTTAAATTTCCCCTTCACAAAATATGCCTGTGTACCTGCTTTTTTTCTGTCTGCTAGGGGCTTTCTCCCAGACAGAGTCATCCTTCCTTACCCCTTGTCATGGGACTTCATCTGTATAACAAACCTTTCTTTAATCATACCAAAGGACTGCTGTTGTGAAGTTTTGCCACCTGAATCTAACCTTGGGAGGGAGTCTATCCATGTCAAGGTGAAATTGTTTTAACACAAGGGAATAATACTTCCTCAACCTGATGTAGAGGAACAAAACCTTCAACACAAAATCTTAAGCTAACCTCAAACTTAATGATGAAATACTGAATGATATTCCCTTTGAGTTCAGGAACAAAGCAAAGAGGCCCATTCTCACTTTGTAAAATTGTATCAGAAATTGTTGCCAATGAAGTAAATAATATAACAAGAGAAACAAAAAGCATAAAGATTATAAAGAAAAAGCAACATAGTCTATTTGTTGACTTGTAGGTATAGACTATCTTAAGGAGTCAACAAATCAATTATGAACTACTCAGTGAATTCAGCAAGGCCACAGGATACAGTTAATATACAAAAATCATAAATTGTTTCAGCAAGAAAATATCTAAGTTGTAATAACCAAAACTACTCCTTCCAGGCACCCCAAAGTATTAAAAAATGCCTGCTATAGGTATAAGGAAGTTTCCCTTTTCTTATACCTCCCATTAAATTCCTTCACAATTTTAAGGAGAATTCTAAAAGCTGGTGTATCTCATGTATTGTCCTGAATATGTATGGCACTGAATAAATGCCAGTTAATAAAAAATGAGTTTTTAACAACAGCAATCCTTCAAAGTAGTGCCAGTGTCAAATTGCAAAGACATGTTCTACAAATAACTACAAAGTATCCACAGCTTCCAAAACTACATTATTTACAGTAAGAAACAATTTTCTATACTATAGCTTGCAGGTCTGACATTGAATTTTGAGTATGAAAACCAATGTGATTGGATTTTCCAGACCCAACCATGGAATAGACACATTTTTTTATCACACGTGCATTGTAAATGTAACACAAAAATTGAAATGTACACTACTACTACTGATTACAAATGATTCAGAATACACTGCTTATGGAAGGTATATCTGGCATATAAGAAATGGTATTTAAAACTGAATTCTGACCTTTCTATATTTCACCACCAGCTAAAAAACAAATAATCTCAGTGGGTAAATGTGGATAGTAAAATCTCGCAAGGATAGAAAACATATGGAGAACTTTGCCAGGTTATTCCAGCTTGCTGTAACCAAATAGCAACTCCACTTACCTAGGAGGAAAAGTGATGGGCCATAGTATTCTGCATTGCTGATGATGTGTTTCAGGGAGGTAGGCAGAGAACCATCCATCACTAAGAGAGAAGTGGACATTAAGGAGAATATGATCAGTCCAATAGTTTGATGGGTGGGGATGATGGAACAATTTATTACATATACCACACTGTGGTTAACAAAGTCTGTGTTGATTCCAATCTAGTGGCCTCTATTTGTCTCTCTTCCCTATGTTCTATTATTTATTCATTGTCCATGCAATAACCTTTTCACAGTAAGTCAAAGAATAAAAGAATACAGACACAGAGAGACAAGCTGGAAGTGAACACGGTCAAAAGGTGGAAAAGGAAACCTATAGGTGAAATCACTATGAAAATTACTAAAGGATCTTCAGGTTTAGGGAAAGATATACTATTAAATGACTAAAGGCTATTCAAAATAGTATGGCCTTTGCCTAAGCCTGCCTTATAAAAGAAGAGCAGTTTCATAAAGTATGAAAAGGATCAATTTTTGAGAAAGGCAAACATCCTTCAAGAAGCTATCTAGAATCAAATACCATGTCTTATGCCATCAGAGAAAGCTGGGTCTTGAATGGCCTTCTTCAGGAAATTCAACATGGATTTGAGAAGTGCTGCTCGTTGTGGAATACACTGGACTCCTGGCAAGGGAGAAAGACAGAGGATTATACTGGGTTCCTTATTAGACAGCAGTGAGCAAGCACATAAAACAAATTTTTAAGAGACGCGTATACACTATAGCAACACTAGCAGATATCTGAAGTCTCTGGATGTTGGGAAGGACACTTAATTTACACTTTAACATTGGAAAAATAAATCACCAAAACTGCACAAAGTTAAAAGAAAAATTATAAAGTAAAAGATTATCTCTCTGATCCTCAGCTCCTGTTTCAGATATTAAATACTTTCTAACATGGAAGTTTTGATAATCAATATACAATTGTTAGAAAACTACAAACTGCCAAAATAAATGTTAATATGAGAAAATGGACACCAAAATGGCAAAGTAACATGCACAGTCCTAAGAAGTGAGCCTTCAAATGTACCACTTAAACTCCCTCCAAAAGCACCCTTCTTCACGAATTATTCAATCAGTGTGAAAGACTGTGTATCTGTGTGTCTACACACCAGGACGGGGACCAGGGCAGGTGCTAGTGCTGCTGCTGTTGCTGGAACTTGATGCCCTTAATTCGACATCCAGCCGGTGCTCCACAGGGATGGATGAGCCTGGACTACTTTCCATAGTCACATCTGCAACTAAGTAAAAGTTATGATAAAGAACTTAGTTAGAATAAAAGGCACCCCCAAAAGAAATACTGCTTGAGAAAAATGTTCCCACTAATGTGAGATGAATGATATAAAAATGGAGAAGGATTAGGGTAGTGAAAGCCAAAAATTCAAAAAAAAAAAAAGGTAAGCTTTCCACAAATAGAAAAGTATTTAACAACATTAGTTATTTAAGACATGAAAATGAGAAACAATCATACAAAAGAAGTCCTTCAGTATTTCTCAACTACCAAATTTGGAAGTAAAAACGGTAGGAAATAAAACATGCAATTTTAATTAGCAATAATCACGCCTCAGATAAACCTCACTGGCTATGATACTGCCACTGCATAAAGCTAAAACATGCAATTTTGTATAACTATTGGTGGGTAGTAGACAGATAGTAGGTAGAGCTTGTTGGGACAGTAACTCAATAAATATAAAAAGCGTTAAGATACTAATACTTGATATACTGATATGGAAGGATGTCCATGATACATTGAATAAACAATGTTAAGTTGAGCAGTATGATAATGATGTCATCCTTCTGTTTTAAAAACTGTGCACTTATATCAACATGTACGTAAATATGCCTAAAAAAGACTGGGAAAGAAAACTACACCAAAATAGTAGCTATGGTGAACCAGGAGTGAGCATTCATTTTTACTTCATATACTTGAAGAGAATAATTTTTTTTAGAGGTGAAACAAAGAGATAGTTTATTGAAGAGAAAGTACACTCCTAAGAGGTAGGAGCAGGCTTGAGCAGGAAAATGCCTCAAGTGCTGAAGAGAATAATTTTAATTAACAGAATACAAAATATACAATTACTTCTTACAATTTATAAAGTATAATAAAGCTCCATTAGTGACAGAGCACTTTATATTCTGAAATACTTTCTTCTGATCTTTTTTATACATATACATACACACATACCAGTGCCTACTTATATATGGCAAGCACAAACTCATGGTTTTGTAATCTGCCTTTTATTCAATATAAAATTTTCTCTCTTGAGTACATCAGAATCATCTGGATTGGGTAAAAACAAAGATTTCCTACTCTTCACTTAAAAACTTAATGATCTAAGCACTGCAGACCAGGTCTAAATCTTTAGCAAGCACTTTACTCCCATGCTTATTACTAAAGTTTGACAACCACTGACTTACAATGAACAGTGATTCTTTAAATAGTCTTCTACACTATACCATTTAGTAGATGTCACATTTTAATCAACACTCCAGGATTTCACCCATTAACTCAAATACCAGCTTGCCCAACAATAGACTAGAGAAAGAAATTGGGTAAAGGCTCTTCTAGGAACAGCAATGAATGCACTGAAAAAGAGAAATGGCAATCTATGGATATTTAGTGAAAAATATGAAAGCATTATAAACTCTAATACTTTTACTACAAGCGTGATAACAGGTACATGTAATGATAACCTGGGTCATCTAAGATTAATTTAAATTCTAAGCAAGGTGATTTTGGGAACCAGACTTCTAAAAAATTTTGGTACTATGAGTATGAATTATGCATGTGGGAGCAGGGAGATTTAAAACCAAAGGATACACATGATGCAGCCAAATTTAAGAATATATGGTCTTCTATCTTTCTCATATAATGATTTGAAAGTTGTTCCCTACCCAACAATTTTTACACCTCTCATCTCCCTTCTCAGAAAAGCCAGATAGTTTCAGAAATTCCCATTTTAGAGTTTACGTTGTCCTTAACTTTCTCAAATACATATTAAAACATACCAGGCACTGATGGAGATACCATAGTGAACAAAATAGTATCCTAATCTCATGGAGCTTACATTTTAGGGGGAGCAAGATAATGAGCCAATACTTAAGAAAACAGATATTAAGTCTTGAAATAAAACAAACTACCACAGAATAACTATAAGGCTCTACTGTAGGCCTCCCATCTGCTTCACCTTCCATCTTTGTTCCCAACAAATTGTGCCTTCTGTTTCTAATTATCCTCATTAAAAACAATGCACAAATCATTTACAGAGGAAAAAGTTTGTTGTTGAAATATACATTCAAGTTGGCTGTGCGCTTTAAAGTTTAAGAGAAAGAAGAAAATTGGGGCGGATGTCAGAAAAATGTCAAGCACAAAAAATATTGACTTAATAACTATTAATTACCTTCCATATCAGTTTCCATTTCTTCTCCTTCTTGTGTAGTACTGGGTCTCTGGATCTTTGGCTTGATCACAAATGGACATTCTTTTCGGCACAAATCTACTTCATGCTATGATCAAGGGAAAAGTAGTAAGCAAATCCTACATATATATCAGGGATTAAAAATAATTATAATGAAAGAATGCTTTATGTGATTACAAAATTGATTTCTAAAAACAGAAGAGGAATTAGATGGCTCTTTAGGGTTATTAGGATAGTTCCTTGGCACAGGTCTCACTAGGTATAAGCCTATGCAAAGTGCTCCTTGTATTAATAATACCTCAAGTCTATAAATGAAGATAGAAAGTCCACTATGGGACTGAAAAGCTGCCATGTCCAGGTTGGTGATAAGGTCAACTACTCTGACGGCTCTGGTAACAAATGTTATCTGGTCCTGTTCATCGCCAAGAAACTTTATGACCTATTGGGGAGAGAAAAACAGGCAAAACCAGTCAAATGTAAATACACAAAGCTGTAAATAATGTACTCTTCATAACATGCACTCAGAGAGGAAGCACAATATAAGAAAAAAAAAGTGTTTGATTTTTGATGCTTGCCAAGTGACAGCTCTATGACTTCTGGACTCAACCCTCTGAGGTAATGAGGATATAAATTACCTTTCAGGATTAAAAAAGATATTCAGGGAGAAAAAAACTGGTATCTAGTGCCCAATACCTAGTAAAGCCCAATACCATAACAGAGCAACTTACAGAGTACATTTATAATATTTTCTTCAGGGTCACGACTAAGGTCATGATAAGATGTGGCAATGCCTTGACTAGTATCTGGGGCGTACTATAACATAATCTGGACTATGATTAATTCTTAATAATGGAGATAACTACTCTTAAAAAATTGTTAATGAGGTAACTAGAAGGCCAAACTATAAAAATTAAGTGTAACATTTTCTGGGCAAGGTTTCTTATGCTATTTCCTCTCACGTGAACCATTCCAAACTTGCAACTTTATATCCTGTCTTAGTTGATTTCCCCACAAATGTATTTTTTTAAAGTAGAGCACCTTCAATAAGGCTTCCATCATTCCACAGGAGACCAAGGCTTCTCCACCAGCATCGTAGCTGGCCAGATGGTATAAAAAAGAGAAGAGAGCAGTGGCAAACTGATGAGGGTATGGATCCATGGAAGGATCTAAAAGGAAGGTTGGGAGAGGGAGAGAAAGAGTAAGCTCAGAATTTGGTGTTAAGCTGGCAGGATGTTAAATAAAGGCAGACAACCAAAGGGTTGTGTTCCTCTTGTTGCCTACGATAATAATTATCAAAATTTACCAATCATGGCCTGGATACAGTTCCGCACAAGTACAGGCAAAAATCCATGGTACGAGGCAGTTCCAGTACAGTCAATAATACTGCTGAGTTTGGGAGTTCTCTCCAAGTGGACAATTGATGTTAATGTTCGTAAAGAAGCAGCTTTAATCTCCTATGAAAACAGAAGGGAAAGATGTGTTTTATTTTATTTTATCTTTTCTTGGACAGACATTTTTATTTTTTTATTTGTTTTGTGTGTACAAGAGAACATGATGCTTGGACACTTACAGATCTTATATACTGATAACCCCAATAGGTCTATTTCCCACTTGATACCTCACATAGCTATTACAATACCATTGACTATATTCCCTGTGCTGTACTCTACATCCCATCATGGTATACATTTTAAATAAGTATAGGACTAAATAAACCAAGTTGACAACATCAAAAATGCTAAAATTTAAGATATTTCTCCTGTAAGTGGTTAGGGGAGATGGAAGTCTGTTGAGAATAATATTGAAAATCTAGCATTTGTTAACTATGCAACTAAATATCCAAAGAGGAAGAGGTAAAAGGGCCTAACTTCCCCACTGGGGTTCATTCTAAACCCCTGGGAAAAACCAAAAGGCAAATAAATACATACCAGCCTGATACACACAGGAAAATATGAATAAATACTTACCATAAGCTGCTTATCTGTTATCTGAAGGACATCTACCAACTCCTCTATCAACCCATTATACAAGATACTGTTTGCTGACTCCTGCAAGGCATTGGAATACACTGCAAAAGGAGAAATAAATACTTTAAACAAGAAGGCAGTGGTCAAGCCACTGCCCAATGACAAACCTTCTGACACCTACTGGTTCTGAGGAAGGACTCCCTTCCAACCAGCACTGGAGAGTAGAATCACTGAATTCTAGAGGATTGGCTTAAATATGATGATAAGCTCTAAATACCCACCCAACTGACACAGTCTCTTATTAAGTGTATCAACTGTCTTAAGCAACGATTTCTGGGAAGGAAGTATGAAAAGAGAATGAAGAGTTACGTTTCTATAACATCACTACTTGATAACTGTACTATGCCTGACACAGACTTTCATTTTAGTTTCTTCATGCACTACTGTTTTCACAGGAAACATCTGTAAGTTGTAAAGAACAGAATTTATGGACTACTGCAGACTAAGCCAGAAACTTACATGACATTGGAGTAGAATTTGAGAATGCATGTAATACTGGACATAGTCTCCTGAAGTCCAAACTAGTGGGATTAAGCATGTGTAGTTTTCAACAAACATTTCCTGAGCACCCGGTAACATGCTAGAAGTTATGCTAGATATGAGTACAAATAGAAGAATAGGAATTTCACTTCAAGGAACTCATAGTTTAAAAGAGCAGATGAGTAACAACATAATGAAAACTAACAATATTATCAGCAGCTACCATTTTATGCCTTCTATGTGCCTGGTCAGTACTAGGTGTTTTATAGGCTTTTGTTTAATCCTCTCACCAGCCTATAAGTATTGTCCCAATACTAATTAAATGATGAAAATGAGGCCAAAAGAATAAATATGTGGCTAATAATCTGCAAAGTCAGCCTAAGAAAGTCCAGGACTGATATCAAAACCAGTGTGCTTTCCACTCTACCACACTATAGTAAAAGTAAAATGCACAGTACTGGCTACTTAACAAATACTTTCTGATTTCAAAATTATTCAAAATGATACTTTTGAAGGAACAGAAGAGGAAGATGACTGGCAAGAGGAAGAATAGGGGCCAGGGATGATGACTACCTGAAAACTCATTAAAAATAAATAAAATCAAGACTAAATTCATGTAGAATATCATAACCATCCTATTCGTTTTCTAATTCAACATATTAAGGAGCTCAGGAATGATGAATACAGAGAACATCAGGAGTGCTGGCAATTTTACAATTTAACTCACCACCTTGATAACTACAATAAGCCTCATAGCAACAAAGACAAATGAAGTTCAAAGGAAATCAAGTCTAAATTGCCTAATAAGGGACTGTTTAATTATAGAATATTATTCTCTTACCTAATATAGATATTGCATGCAGCCTAGCCTGAACAGCTTGCAATCGCTTCCTGTGATTAGAAAATCCATGGGCTAGCCGTATGTGTGTAAATAACAGCATCTGTAGAGACATAATACCTAAATTAGGAAATGGATGGAAAAGGTAACTATACTTTCTGAAGGCTAAATTGTATCTGTTGAGCTACTTGGTAAAATGGTTTACTATCACTATTCGTTAAGGTATCATACAGAACATTTCCACCCTAAAGTTAGCTGACAAAATGGGTGCGAGAAAACAAAGGGACACAGAATCCTAATATCTCAACATAAACCAAGAATTATCACTTTATTGATAGGCACAAACTGGAGACATTTGGCAAGAGTTTTGAATGTTATTAACCAAATTAAATATTTGATAATCATCACAACAAGCAGAAAAAACATAACACAATTAAATCTTTAATTCTTTGGTATCCAAAGTATTTAGTTACTTCCTCCCACTTATTAGATACTCATGGTGAATAAGGCAGCTTATGTTTTCCTCAAACTCTCACACAAATCTAGGAAGTCAGTAAGTGTTGTTCTCATAAAGGATGAGGAAACTAAGGCTTACAGAGGTTGTTAACTAATATGCCCATGGTCTGACTCCATTTCTTTCTGCTATGGTGTCTCCCAGCCCAGCACATATCACTAATCTATATGAATAACAACTACGCCCTTTAGATATTTTTAGGACATATAATACCTGCTTATCCTTAGGAATGCTGTACATTTTGGTAAGAGATTCCATGATTTCAGAAGGGCTTTCTGAAATCTACAGTAGAAAAAAAATTAGTTAGGAATAAAAAGTGAACCAAATGTTAAGAAAATAGTCAATAGTCAAAGATTCCTGTTACCTTGTCCAGTTGCTCTATGTGAATATAATGTAGTGTGTTACTAGTTGTCTGCAATTAAAAAAAAAAAAGAGAGTTGTTAGGAGTCACTGTATACTATAGCTTCCCCTGCCATAGGATTGTGACAGCTATCTGAAAACCGAGATGTCACCATTGGGTGAAGAGTGACTAAATGCTCTTAAAATCAAGATGACTTTAGAGTCCCTCCAAATATACATTTTATATACAGAATATTCTCAGGAAAATTTCTCTGAAATCAGTAGTATCGAAATATAATGCACAGTCAGAAACATTTCATATTCTTCCTTGTCTTTTTAAAACCTTCATTGTCTTAATCCTCACAGCCTCTGTATTCACAGCAAAGACTGAAGTCATGAAAATGGTTTATCTTTAAATATGCATTAGAGCTGTTTAAGGCACCATTAATCTAGAAAGTTTATTTATCATTATTATTATATACTGTAGGCAGACGAAAAAGATCTTATTCACTAGGCCACTTCTAAACCAAACTGAATTTTAGTATCTCCTCAAAGAATATGGAATGAAATAACCAGATAATTGAAGCAGGACCCTGTAAGTAATATACAGACTTCTTGTAGGTGAGCTAAAGTAGAGAAAGTAGAGCCATCACTATCCAGACTATTACACTGCATGCTGGAACTGAGACTGAGAAAAATATACAAGTTATAGCAGTGTCCCATATAGGGAGTTCTGCTTTTGGCAGCTCCAACATAAATAAGATCCAAACCTATCAGAGCTGGGCATATGATGCACACTTACTCCTGAGAAGCTATTAGGTGTATCTGCTTGGGAAGGTAGCAATGTAGCTCAAAATCATTCCCTCATTTAACTGAGGAGTTCTAGGAAAGTCAACCCCAGTTACAGTAGATCATAGACTCTATCAGAACAAGTCTGATTGAGACTCACCCTTTTCTCGATTTTGACCTCGGCCCCAGGGTCTGCATAGAATTCAAAGTGTAGTGTAGTTGCACTGGGTGGGTATTTCTGTGTATAAAGCACATGAAAGAATCAGATACCATCTTCTCCCAAATCTTCCCTCAAAATCCTAGCCACTTGTGCAACTCATTGTGGCAGCAGAATGAGTAATGTAGCCAACAGCTACAGTGCCTTCATTCCTTGTCTTAGCAGAGCTCAGGCGTCTTACATAACAAGACAGAATCAGGAATATGGTGCCCAGAGCTCCAAAAGCTATCGTATTTGTTAACTTGTAAGTTACCAAGTTGCCCTTTCCTTAAAGAAATCAATTTGGACTTTTGCTATTCTCAAGAGGGAAAAGAGGGGCAAGTCTGCCAAGCAGTAATGAACAAGAATCCAAGAAAGGATAGAAGACAAATACAAGGATCTAGGCACCAGCTCGAGAGTGTATATCACTGCAATTTGAAATATTTTATTCAAACTATGCCTCATAGGTGTACCTCCATAATTCTTCACACATTCCCTTCCATACCACTTCTTATGATATCCAACTGCTTTTCTGCACAAGCAGATACCAAATAAATATAAACGAGACCCTGACAACAAATCCTCTTTAACTCTAGAAAAGCAATATGAAAAACAAAGACCACAACAGCATGTCCATTAAAATACTATAACCTTGAAAGAAACCAGCAGCAGTGACTGCCTCTGGGGATGCAGAAATATTGTATACCCCTGTATACTTTTAGATTTTTAAAACATGTACATATATTACTTTCTTTCAAAGTACACATATTTTTCAAAGTCTCCTAACATGCCAAATATCAATAAATAAAAGTTGTGTGATTTCTTAACATAGGCTTAGACCAAAATGGGTAACAGACATCATGCAATTTCAGCAGAGTGTATCACACTGTTTTGCAAAGGGGCAAAGAACAAGCTTCATATACATAAATAGGCTCAGAATTAACCAACTAAACTTTAAGATAAAAATTAGAATTCCAAACTAAATACCCTTTAAGATTTATGTAGCTTTGATTATTAAGCAGAAAATACTCCCCCCCATATTATCTACTAACTATTCATATAATGCACACTAAATTAAAACATACCAGCCAAATGGAAAAGTAATTTGTTCTAATTTGTAGTTTTCTATGACCAGAAAAAAGTCATTTGCCAAAATGAATTCACTAAATTTCACCACAGCCATTTGTCTTATACATGACAAATTGAGAAGAGAAGTACATATGCTGGACAATATAGTTGCTTCTTGGAACAAAATTGTTCTAACAAATCCAATTATGCCAGTTCACTGTTGGGCTCAAGCACTTCTAGACAAGGCATGCTATGTCTCAAATGATCTTAGATTCCTCAAAGGTCCTCAGATAAAGTGACAACATATACTGATTGCAAATTAAGGCTCAAAGAGATAACACACAGCTCTGCCAAAAGACACCCATATCCCAAAGAGTAACTCACCATCATATGCAAGTCTCTGCAACATTCTGCAAGTCCAAAGCCATTTTCCTTTCCACCCCAGCTCTTGGAAAAGGAAAAAGACAGTGTTAAACAGTGCTTAAGGTAGTCTTGTGTATAAAATATTTAAAATATGTGGTTGCTTGGAACACAGTGTTGAGAAGACATACAATGTGAAAATTAAACAAAAAGAGGGAGTAAATAGAAGCAAGGACTTAAGACTCAGGACAAGATGGTCAGCCTAAAGGTAATTTCTCCAATGAGATCAATTTCACTGTTCTATTAGGATGTTACTGGGGGAGAACATGAACAGCTATTGCATTTTACAGGCCTGCTGTCATGCTTGTTGACATCTGAGTCTTGGCCTATTAGGCATTCAGTACTGTACTGTACAATGCCCTCTACACTCAGCCTGCTCACCTTCCTCACTAGGGTGGGATCACAGGCTCTCCAGTTTCTCACTTTTATCACATGAGTCAAGCTGCAAAGCAGAAGATTTTGTATTGCTTACTACTACTGCCACTACAGAGTCTAAACACTCATCAAAACAAGTACTAGCCCCTAAGGTAATAAGGGAGAATGGCTCATTTGTACACTATTATTGACTTCCAAACCCAAAACTCCACTCATATAATCTTGCTTAATAACTAGTCTGCATTTTTAAACAGCATTTGAGCTAACATTTCCCTCTTAATTGGAAATTTTTCCAAGGAAGAACTAGGCATTTGTTGAAGACATTCAAGAGTAAACACATTAGTGCCTGCTTCTTAGGACAAGATATAAAACTGGGATAAACTGAAAAGCTTGGGAAAAAAGGCTGGGGAGTGAGATGCTTTAGAGAATAAGGGCTTTGAAAAGCTCCACATACTCCTGGGAATCTGAAAGGTTAAGGCCGGACACACATTCTCAGACAAGATCTGAGAAGGTCCAAGTTCACACACCTCTGGCTGACCATCAGATTCTGCACAAACCAGAAGTGAAGGCTAAGGCAGAACTGCAAACTTGTAGGTGAGTATCAAAAATGCTGAGTATTGACACTGAAGACACCAAAATATACACAAAACCCACCTGTAAAAATTGGGATATTTTTGTGGTTTTTCCAGGAGTTTAAGGCAAATCACTAGCTGACCACTAAACTAACAGAACAAAGACTTCAATGACCACACAAAACAAAGAATCACAAAATCAGTTCAGAAAAGTCTAAACAACAACAACAAACTGTAACATTCCTCCTAGGGAGGAATGAGAATCTGATTTCTAGAGTTATCACATTATATTACTATTAAAAATGCCCATCATTTAACAAAAGAATTATGAGGCATGCAAAGAAAGAAGACACTATGAAACACACATAGCAACATGAGGAATGACATCTGCAAAATGGTTGATTAAGATGTCTCTTGCTTCCCCTATCACAACAATTTGGCATCTATCACAGACAAAAGTGCCTTTGGGTAAGCTGTGGAATATGCCAAAAGACCCAAGGTGTCAGGCATATAAACTTCAGTTCCAGCTGTGGACCCTGCAGTGGCCTATGAACCAGCTGCAGGCACTCTCAGCAGCTGTTTGAGAACTCCAGGAGAATACTGTTACTGATGGGTAATAAAGGTTAAAAGACAAAAAGTATTAAAAATAGTAAGAGCTAAAATAATCTGTTCATGAATTCACAATATAAAAAGTAAATTGTGACACCAAGAAAACAAAATGGAATGGCGTAAGGGGAGAAAGATGGTAGAGTTTTATATGGAATCAAAATTAAATTATTAGCTTAAAATAAATTTTTATCTATGAGATGTTTTATATAAGGCTCACAGTAAGCAGAAAGAAAAAGCCTAGTTTAGGTATACAAAAGATAAAGAGAAGAGAACCAAAGCATACTACTATGGAAAACCATGAACTCACAAAGGAAAGGAGCAAAAGAGGAAGAAAGGACAAGGGAAATACAATAGCCAGTAAACTACTGATAAGATGGCATTACTAAGTCCTTCCCTATCAATAATTACTCTAAATGTAGATGGACTGATATTCCATTCAAAAGGCAATGAGTGGCTGGATGGATAAAAGACCCAAGTATATGTCACCTATAAGAGAATCATTTCTGCTTTAAGGATTCATAGGCTCAAAGTGAAGGGATAAAAAAATGATATTCCATGCAAGTGAAAGCGAGAGCAAGGGTACATATACATTTATTACACACAGACTTTCACACAACAGCTGTTAACAAAAAGAACATCATTATATAATGATAAAAGGGATCAATTTACCACAAGAATATAACAATTTTCAAAGTTGAGTGTGTAAATATGTACTCATTCAACTTTGGAACATTTAAATACGAGGGCTGTCCAGAAAAAATCCAGGCATAAAGGCCTCCATTTTCCACATTACATGGCTGGATACTTTCTGGACAGTCTTTGTATATTAAGCAAATAGTAATAACTACTGATCTGAAGAGAGAAATGGACAATAATACAGTAATAGTAGGCGATGTTAACACCCCACTTTCAACAATGGCTAAATTGACCCAACAGAAAATCAGTAAGGTAAAGCTGGACTTGAACTATTCTTTAAACCAATGGACCCAACAGGCATGTACAAAAAATTTAATCCATCAGCAGCAGAATACACACTCCTGTCAAATGCACATGGAACATTGCCATGGATACATTATATGATAGGTCACAAAACAAAGGAAATACAAGATCAAAATCACCCTAAGTATCTTTGCTGACCCTAATGGTGTAAAACTAGAAATCAGTAACAGGAAGAAAAAACTGGAAAATTAAAAACTATTAGTAAATTAAACAATATACTCTTGAACAACCAGTGGGAACTTAAAAAGCATCTTGAGACAAATGAAGATGGAAACACAACATATTAAAAATTACAGAATGCACCAAAAGCAGTTCTAAGAGAGAATCTTACAGGAATAAATGTCTCCATTAAGAAACAAGAAAGATCTCAAATAAACAACCTAACTTACACTCAAGTAACTAGAAAAAGAACAAACTAAGTATAAAGTTAGAAGGAAGAAAATAACATAGATTAGAGTAGAAACAAATAAGACTGTAAAAGTAGAAAAGATCAATGAAAATTAAAGCTGGGTTTTTGGAAAATGATAATAGAGAAAACTTTAGCTAGACTAAGAAAAAAAAGAGTGAAGACTTAAGTAAAATAAGAGGACATTATAACTAATACCACAGAGATACAAAGGACTATAAAAGATTATGAAAAAATCGTCCACAAATTCAGTAACAAAAATCCAACGAACTGTATAACCTAGAAAAACTAAATAAATTGCTAGAAATATAACCTATAGAGACTGAATCATGAAGAAGTAAGAAAATATAAACAGACCAAATAGCAAGTAAGGGGACTGAATTAGGAATCAAAAAGCACCCAACAAAGAAAAGTGCATAACCAGGTAATTTTCCGGTGAATTCCACCAAACATTTAAAGAATTAATCTAATCCTTCTCAAGTTCTTACCAAAAAATTGAAGAGGTAAAACTTTCAAATTCATTTTATGAAGCCAGAATTATTTTGATACCAAAGCCAGACAAGGATACTACAGGACAAAGATTAAAATTAAAAAATGGGGGTATAAAAAACATACATCAGCAGAATAAAGGGCACATCATACTCAACAGTGAAATGTTGAAAGTGTTCCCTTAAGATCAGGAACAAGGAGGGTGCCACTCTTACCATTTCTATTCAACACAGTACTAGAGGTCCTAGCCAGAGTGATTAGGCAAGAAAAACAAATAAAAGGCTTCCAATGAGGAAAGGAGTAAGTACAACTATCTCTGCAAATGATATAATCTTGTATAGAAAAACAAAAAAAATGCCACCAAAAAAACTGTTAGAATGAATAAATTCAATAAAGTTGCACGATACAAAATCAACATAAAGAAATCAGTTGCATTTCTATACACTAACAACGAGCTATGTGTAAAAGAAATAAACTATAAAACACTAATGAAAGAAATTAAGACAAAAAGAAATGGCGACATATCCAGTGTTTATCAATTGAAAGGATTTAATATTGTTAAAATGTCCATACTATCTGTAGCTATCTACAGATTCAATATAATCACTATCAAAATTCCAATGACATTTTCCACAGAAATAGAAAGCAATTCTGAAAGAACCAACCTAAAGATAGGTATCACAATTCCAAATATCCAACACTGTTACAAAGCTATAGTAATCAAAACAGTATGGTACTGACATAAAAAAACACAAAGACCAATGGAACAGAGTCAAAAGCCCAGAAATAAACCCTCCCACTGGGGGGGGGGGCACAAAAACTCCAGAATTTATTTTTATAAAAAATTGTGTATTTATTCTTACATGTTCAAAGTACTCTTTATTTGATGCAATACACCTATTGAGATGCTTTTTCCATTGCTCAATGAAGGTTTTGCGCTCGTTGATTTTGAGGTCTTTTCATCAGGAAAAAAAGAAGTCACACATGGCAAGGTTGGGTGAACAGGAAGGGTTGGGCACGATGTCATGCCATTTTTTGGTCAAAAACTGCTGAAAACTCAAGGCAGTGTGGTCAGATACATTGTCATGGTGGAATAACCAGTCATCTGTTTGCAATTAAGGACATTTCTTCTGCAAAGTATGATGCAAACTTCTCAGAACTTACGGATAAAAACTGGTTGACTGTTTTACCCAGAGGAACAAATTCTGAATAAAAAATCCCTCTCACATCTTAGAAAGGTAATTACATTTTTGTGGGTCCCTCCTCATATATGGCCAACTAATAGTTGAAAGGCAGCCAAAAATAATCAATGAGGAAAGCATAGTCAGTTCAATATGAATTGCTGGGAAAATTGGTTAACTACATGCAGAAAAAAGACATTGGACCCCTATCTCACTCACATCACTCAAAAGAAAAAAAAAAAAGAAACTGAAATGGATTAAAGATTTCAACATGAGACCCAAAACTGTAAAACTCCTAAAAGAAAACATGGTGTCTTGGGAACAATTTTTTTTGGATATGACACTAAAAGCATAAGCAACAAGAGCAAAAATAAATGAGGGCATTAAACTAAAAAGTTTCTGCAGAGCAAAAAAAAAAATCAACAAAATAAAAAGGCAACTTATGGAGGAGAAAATAATTTGCAAACAAGAGAGATTGGATAAAAAAAATTACTATCCAAAATATATAAAGAACTCACACAACTCAATAACAAAAAATTGTGATTTTAAAAAATGCACAGGGGAACTGGAATTGAATAGGCATTTTCCAAAGAGCTTAAAGAAATGGCCAGCAGGTACATGAAATGGTACTTAATATAACTAATTACCACAGAAATGCAAATCATAACCACAATGAGATATCATCTCACACAGGTTAGAATGGCTACTTCAAAAAGAAACAATATTGGTGACAGGTCTGGAGAAAAGGTAACCCTTGTTCACTACTGGTGAGAATGTAAATTGGTACAGTTCCTATGGAAAACAGAATTTTTTCAAAAAATTGAAAATAGAACAAATATATGATTTAGCAGTGATCCAGTTCTGGGTATACATTGAAAGGAAATAAAATCAGAATATCAAAGAAAAATATGCACTCCTATATTCATTGCAACATTATTCACACCATCTAAAATATGGAAACAACTTAAGCATTCATCTGTGGATGAATGGATAAAAAGATGTGTATACAAGGGCTGTCTGGAAAGCATCCAGCCATGTAATATGACAAACAGAGGCATTTATGGCTGGATTTTGTCTAGACAGCTTTCATATACACAATGGATATATTCAGTCATGAGAAAGAATGAAATCTCACCTTTCTGTGACAACACGGATGAACCTTAAGGGCATTTTAGTAAGTGAAATAAGTCAGATAAAGAGAATTACTGCATATCACTTACATGTGGAATCTGAAAATGCTGCACTCATAGAAACAGTAGAATGGTGGTTACCAGTACATGGGGTTGGGGAAGGTGGCGAGATATTGGTAGTAGAGTATAAACTTCCTGCTATTAGAATAATAAAATCTTAAGACCTAATGTAAAGTATGGCACTATAGTTAACAACACTGTATTATATATTTTAAAGTTGCTGAGAGTAAATCTTAAATGCTCTCATTGCAAAAAGAAAATGGTAATTATGAGGTGATGGAGGTGTTAATTATTCCTGTTGTGGCAATCACTTCACAGTATATGTGTATTAAATCATCATGTTGTACATAAACTTACACAATGTCATGTCAATTATATATTTCAATAAAGTTGGAAAAAATAAATTAATAGAAACTGTTCCTGAGAAAGTCCAGATATTGCACTTACTAAGCAAAGACTATAAATCAACTATTTCAAATATACTCAAAGAGCTAAAGGAAATCATATAAAAAGATCTAAAGAAAACCATGAGAATGATGTCTTATAAAGAACATCAATAAAGAGTTAAAAGCCATAAAAAATAAATGAAAATTACGGAGCTAAAAGGCAGAATACGAGCAATGAAAATTTTAGTAGTGATTCACCAGCAGGTGTAAAACAGGGAGAATGAAATCCATGAACCTAATTAAATATATAGCACATCATATGGTAATATGTGCTAATAGAAAAATAAAGCATAAAGGGTGATATTAAAAGAGGATGGTAGAGAAGGCCTCCCTGATATCCAAGCACTTAAGATTTAAGGAAGATGAGGGAGCAAGCCATAGGGACAAGTGAGGACATAGCTTTGTAGAGGCCCTGCAGCAAGAGTATACTTGACACTGTCCAGGAATGTCAAGACAGCCAGCTACCAGGAATGAACTGAGCCTGGGGGGAAAAATGGGGGTGAGATAAAAAGTCTGATTTTGTAACATGTTACAATTGAGGAGTCAATTAGATATTCAGCAGAGATTTTAAGAAGGCAATAAATATGAGGTCTGATTATTAAGTTCATGAACTCATCCCAGAAAAAGTGCTACATACCTCACTGATGAATATCACTACAGTCATCATTGAAGTATCCCCTTGGGAAGCTATGCAACACCAGTGCCTAGTCCACCTTTCAAAGCAATTTTGGATCTCTTTTTCTGGAAGAGCCATCAGAGCTGTCATTCTATGACCCTTGATCTCCTGAATGTCATCAAAATGTCTTCCTTTCAATATTTCCTTTATGTTTGAGTAAAGAAAAAGTTCAGTGGCGGTAAGATCAGGTGAGTAAGGAGGGGATTCCAGTACACTTATTTGTGCACTGGATAAAAACTCCCTCGTAAACAGTGCCCTGTGAGCTGGTGCACTGCTGTGATCCAAGAGCCGTGAATTAGTTGTTGGAGAAAAGTTCAGGTCGTTTTCATTTAACTTTTCCCATGCAGCCTTTTCAGCACCTTCAAATAGTAAAACTGGCAGACTGTCCAGTTGGTAAAAAAATTCATAATGAACAATCTCTCGATAACAAAAAAGGTCAGCAACATAGTTTTGACTCTTGACTTGGACTGATGGAACTCTTTTGGTGGTGGAAAACTGACTGACTTTCATTATGCACTTTGATGCTTTGTTTTAGGGTCGTATTGGTACACCCATGTTTGATCACCAGTGATAACAAAACCCAAAACATGGTCTTGCCTCCAGGTCTTGGCAAATTTCAACTCTCCTTTGCTTTAGTTCATTGGTGAGCTACTTCAGGACCATTTTTGCACATACCTTTCCCATGCCAAGATTTTTAGTTAAGATTTTCCTAATTAACTCTTTCTCTATTGATGTTTATTTGGTCTATGCTTCTCACAGTCAGCTGATGATTCGGATATACAATTCAACGAATTTTTCCAATGTTTTTGTCAGTTCTTCTGGTTACCAGTCACCCTGCCCTCTCTTCATCAGTGACTTTCTCTCGCCTCAGAAAAAGGTTTAATCCATTTGTACACTGCTGTTTTCTTCATGGCATTATCCCCATAAATTTGGACTAACACATCCTGATGTCACTCTTGCCAAGTTTAACAAGAAATTTAATGTTTGTTCTTTGTTCTAAGTCAAGGTCTGACATTCTTGCGACAGCACACAGAAACACAATCATGAATGGCACTAAGCAAGACACTGCCACATGATGACATGAACACAGTTGTGAGACATAGATATACATATCAAAGTTATGAAACCTTACCGAGTTGTTTGTACAGTGTTGCCAATATAAGTGCACAGTGGCAAGTTTGTGAACTTAACTGTCATAACTCATATAAGAGTTTAAGGTTCAAGTAAAACAGTGGGAATTTGGGGAGCCAGAGGTGGCATGTTCGCAAACTTAATTGTCAGATTTTGGGTATGATGACAGCTCTGGTGTCCACGGCAGATAAAGAGTTTCAAAATTGCTTTGAAGGGTGGACTAGGCTTTGGCATTGGTGCACAGCTTTCCAAGGGGAGTACTTCTAACGTGACCCGTGTGATATTCAGCAATGAAGTATATATTAGCACTTTTTCTAGGATGAGTTCACAAAATTGTCTGACCTTGTAAGTGAAATCACATTGCATCTTCTGTTTTTCTCTATCTGAAAATATTCCACACCGCTGTATACCTTCCAGGTTTATCTATGCCACCGCTGATGGCAAGAACCCACTCCCTTCCATAACTGAGTAATATTCCTTTGTATATATGTACCACCTAGTCTTTATTCACACAGCTATTGACGATCACTCAGGCTCCCTCCACATATTGGTCTTTGTAAACAACACTGAAATGAACACATGGATGCATACGTACCCTTGGAGTAGTGTTTTGGGTGTCTTCGCATAAATACCCTGAAGTGAAATTACTGGGTCCTTCTCTGTTGCTTGTTATATAGCTGTTGTTTAAAGGTCAATTTTCTGGTATAAGTATTGCTATTCCAGCTTTCTTTTTTGTCTCCATTTTCATGAAATACCTTTTTCCAATCCCTTTACTTTTTCAGTCTGTGTGTCTTTCAATCGGAAGTGAGTCTCTGTAGGCAGGATATGTATGGATATTGTTTCCTTAGATTTGTTTTTAAATTTCCATTCAGCCACTCTGTCTTTTGTTAGGAGCATTTAATCCATGTACATTGAAAGTATCGTTGAAAGATATGTAGTTATTGCCATTTTATTATTCATATTTTTAATCATTTTTTTTGTCTTAAAAAATGTCCAAAATTCCTTGTAATTTTGTTTTGGTGTCGGTGAATTCCTTTAGCTTTTTCTTTCCTGAGACACTCTTTAATTGTCCTTTGAGTCTAAATGATAAATTTGCTTGGCAAAGTCATCTTGGTTTTGGTCCTTGCTTTTTTATCACTTTGAGTATTTCCTGCCAATCCCTTTTAGCTTACAAAGTATGTGTTGAGAACTCAGCTGACGGTCTTACAGGAACTCCCTTGTAAGTAATTGCTTTTCTCTTGCTGCTTTTAAGATTGTCTTTAACTTTTGGCATTTTAATAATAATGTGTCTTGGTCTGGGCCTGTTTGGGTTCATATCGTTTGAAACTGTGCTACCTGGGCTTGTATATTTGTTTCCTTTTCCATAATTACTTCTTCAAAAACATTTCAATTCCTTGCTCTTTCTCACTTCTCTTTCTAGTACCCCTATGATGTCAATATTGGTATGCTTTATGTTGTCCCAAAGGCCTCTTAAACAGTCTTCATTTTTTTGTGTTTTCTTTTTGCTGGTTTGGGTGTTTTCTGCTACCTTATGTTCTAAATTGCTGATTTGACCCTCAGGTTCATCTAATCTAATGTTGATTCCCTCTAATGTATTTGTTTTAGTTATTGTATTCTTATTTATGATTGATATTTTTTAATGTTTTCTACCTCTTTGTTGAAGTTCTCCCTGCTATCACTAAACATCCTTATAACTAGTGTTTTGAACTCAGCATCTTGTAGACTGCTTGTCTCCATTTTGTTTTGTCCTTTTCCTGGAGCTCTGCTTTATTTTTTGTTTATTTGAGACATGTTTCTTTGTTTCCCTACTTTGGCTCCTTCGTTTGTTTCTATGTATTACGTTGGGCTGCTATGTCCCCCAGTCTTAGTAGAGTAGCCCCATGTAGTAGGTGTGCTGTGAGGCTTAGTGGCACTGTCTTCCTGGTTACCCGAGTCAGGTACCCCAGGTGTGTCACTTATGTGGGTTGTGTGTGCCCTCCTGTTGTAGTTGATCCTTGGTTGCTATCTGCATCTCAACAGAAGTGACTGATTTTTGGGCTGATTTGTTGTGAAGACTGGATGTGACTGAAGTGGATAAGCTTTTGTTCAGGGACTGAACCTATAGAGTAGGATTTGCTTTAGCAGGACTCTGGTGCCTGCCCAGTGTGCCCTTTGGGTGTGCTGTCTCCATAAATGGCCAAGTGATCCTCTGGCTGTGCCACTGGGCATGCAAGCCTCAGAGTCTCCTGGGAGGGGCCCTACCATAGGACAAGTTCAACCATTGCCTGTTCTCTGCCCGAGGTCACCTGGAATGAGCCACAAGGCAGATGGCTGTCGCCCCTGCTAGGCTTGGAAGTGACTTGAAAAGCCAAGCTACAAACTGAGATGGCTGTCACTATTGCTGGGCTTAGGGATGTTCAGCCAGAGGTACCAGACTGGCCGAAACTAGATTCTGCTTGTTTGTGATCCTTGAACCTTTAAGAGAGTTTAGCAAAGTCCGCAGCATGAGCCAAGGCAAGTCATTTACACAGAAAAGCCACTGGAAGTGGCTAGGGTGTGTCTCAAAGTCAGGTGGGGCTGGGCCTCAGGGAATCAGGGTGAACATTGTTAAGTTGATAAAGGCTCAGACATTAGGAAGGGGGAGGGCTCAACAAAGAAACAATGACTTCCACCAGCTCCTCCATCCAGGAAAAGGTTGCCCCTCCAGCCCTCACCCTGAAGCCAGACATGTCAGTTCCTCCCTGGCACCTCAGAGCTGCTCTCCAGAAATGGAGCTCAGAGTTAGTGTATCTGTCAGTAAGTCCATGTGTGGGCTCTTTAAGAGAAGCACCTGGTACTGCAGCCACCCTCATCTAACTCAGCCACAATCTTCACTGGTTTTCACAGCCAGAAGTTACTGGGACTTCTCTCCCTGGCACTGAAACCCTGGATTGGGAAGCTGGGTGTGGGACTCGGAACTATTGATCCTCTGGGGGGTGGGGAGCCTCTGGGGTGGGGAACCTCTGCAACCAAGATACTGCTCCCAATTTCTAATGGTCACACATGGGTGCGTTCCACATCTTTGCCCCTCCTACCAGTGCTGAGGTGGCTTTTTCTGTATGTCCTTAGCTGTAGGGCTTCGGTTCAGCTAGACTTCAGGCAATTCTTAATGATGGTTATTCTGTAGTTTACTTGTGATTTTATTGTAGTCATGACATGAGGTAAGCACAGTAGATCCCTTAACTGGATCCCTTTTGTATATTTTTAATTTTCAACAATGAACATGTAAAAATTCAAAGATAAGTATGCTTGAAAATAATTATGGGAAGGTGGAAAAAATACTCAATGAATTTGAAGTTAACTGAGATTACCCAGTCTGAAGAGCAAATAGAAAAATAAAGGACAAGTAAACAGAGTCAAAGATATTTTGTCAAATTCCATCAGTGTATCAACATATGCATAATGGGAGTCCCGGAAGACGAGAGAAAAGGGGGTGGAGATTATTTAAGGAAATAAGGGCTAAAAATGTCTCAAATTTGACGAAAAACATGGATTTACAAATCCAAGAAGTTCAATGAACTCCAAGAGAATAAATCTACAGTCACAGAAATACACATTATAATCAAATTGTCAAAGACTAAGACAAAAAGCAAACCTTGAAAGCAGCAAAAGAAAAGTGACTTGTTGTGTACAAGGGTTCCTCCACAAGATAAACAGCTTTCTCATCAGAAACTAAGGAGGCCAAAATGCAATGGGAAGATATATTCAAAGTGCTAAAAGAGAAGAACTGCCAATCAAGAATTTTATATCTGGCACAATTATCCCTCAGAAATGTAGGAGTGGGAGTTCCCTGGTGGTGTAGTGGCTTAAGGCTTTGGCGCTGGCGCTGTCAACACTGTGGCCTGGGTTCGATTCCCAGCCAGGGAACTACCCACATACTACAACAAAAAAAGTAGGAGAAACCAAGATATTCCCAGATAAAAGCTGTGAGACCTTGCTGCTACTGGACCTGCCAGAAGAAATGTAAAAGGGAGTCCTTCAGGCTGAAACAACAGGGCACAAGACAGTAACTTGACTCCATATGAAGAAATGAAGAACAGCATACAGATAAATATAAAAGTCAATGTTAATGTATTTTTGGTTTGTAATTCCTTGTTTTCCTGTGTATTTTAAAAGACAACATAAAGTAGTAATGATAAATCTACGTCAAGGGCACAATGTATAAAGATGTAATTTGCGGCAACAACATAAAGTGTATGTAAGGGGAACAGAGCTATATAGGAGCAAAGTTTTTGTCTACTATGAAATCTAAGTTGGTATTAAATTGAATTAACGTCCACATGGCAAACATTAATAACTAGAGAAAAGACAAGAAAATAGAAGACCTGAACGTTACTTTATTAACTAAACCTAACAGACACATACAGAACCACCTACCCAAACAACAGCAGAATACACACTCTTCTCAAGTGCATATAAAACATCCTCCTGGACAGATCATGTTAGGCCACAAAAACAAATGTCAAGAAATTCAGAGATAATAAAATAATACAAAGTATCTTCTCCAATGACAACAAAAAGAAATTAAAAATCCATAATAGAAGAAAATCTGGAAATTTCACCAATATGTAGAAATTAAAAAACACAGTCAACATCTAATGGGTCAAAGAAGAAATCAAAAGTGAAATTAGAAAATTTCTTGAAAATAATGAAAATGAAAACACGAGGTACTACAACTTATGGAATACACTGAAAGCAGTGCTTGGATGGAAATTTATAGCTGTAATTGCTTGTATTTAAAAAATAAAGATTTCAAATCAGTAACCTAACCTTCTACTCTAAGAAACTAGAAAAAGAAGAGCAAACTCAACCCAAACAGAAAGAAGGAAGTTGTAAAAATTAAAGAAGAGACAAATGAAATAGAAAAATAGAACCAACTAAACCAAATTTAGTTCTTTGAAAAGATCAACAAAATAGACAAACCTTTAGCTAGAGTGACCAAGAAAAAAAAAATGTTCATCCTCTCATGCTGTTTCTTTTTAAATATACATTTAGATAGGAGGAACCAGTGAAAAGGGGAAGATTTAAGACAGCTGGCTGTTATGTTCATCTTCAGTGACACTTGGTACAAGTTCCTTGATTTCTTTGATCTTTACCTTAAAATCGAGCCTATGTATAATATTGAGAAAATGATGCTTGTAGCATCTTTCTGAAGATTAAATGAGACAAAAATATGTAATGTATAAGGTCCAACATTCATTAAGAACTTAATTAAAAAACATCTGCTGCTAAATATGGTCAAATATCAATGCATTATTCACTGTGGCATTATTTATAATAGAAAAATATTACAACACAAACAATGTGAGAAATGTTACATAAACTTAGATAATCATATGATGGCATAATGTGACAGCATTTAAGATACTCACTTACAGATGGTATAAAATTATATTTTAATATTAATTTCTTTTTTGATGGTATGAGTTTCATTCCTGAAAAGACCCTGTCCACACTAAACAACATGGAACATATAGTTATACTTTCTTTCAATGATTTTAGCTTTATGCTTTTATCATTCAACATTTTAATACATCTTCATTTTACTTTGAAGAAGTAGGATATACTTTAGTTGCCTTCTGAATAGCTAGCCGGTTATATCATTTTTAAAATAATTTACTCTTTTTCTGGTAATCAAAAATGCCATCTTGACAATAAGTTCACTTCTTACATGTTTCTGGAAACTTTCAACCAGTCAATTCCACTGTTATTACCACACTATTTAAAATCTTACAGCTCTATAAAACAGGTTTAATACCCAATAGGAAAAGTACGTCCTCATTACATTTTAAGTATTTTCTTGGTTATTCCCAGGACTTTCAGTGTGTGTGTGGGCAACATGGAATATGCTAAAACCATGACAATAAAGGGTATAAACACTTGATGCCCCATAACAGAGACAGGTAATTCCAACCAAGGATCTGAATTTGCAAGGCACAATAAGCTTGAAAGGCTGTATATCTTTTCAACTATTTTCCTCTTGTTTCTTCTATTGTCACAATTAACTTTTTAATAAATACTTTTACTATTACTGTCACTACAAAATCTCTTTCCATCTTTTGTGATCAATAAAAATCAAGTATCTATAATGAGAAAGTTGTAGTAAGCTGGAATTCTTAAAAGACCACATCAATCCAAACCTGATTTATGGAAGTTTGTGATGTTATGACATTTATGAGCTATCACCATTATGTTAAGTATAAAGAGACAGTTCTCACAAAATTATGTACGTTTAATATGGGAAAACATTGATATTACTATGTTAAGTAAATAAAGTAGAATATAAAATTATATATACCATATGGGTTCAGCTATGTAAAGAAATATGCATAAAGACTTAGAAAAGATAGCAAATCACTAAGAGTACACACATGATTTTGGACATTTCTAATTTTTTAATACTAAGCATACATTTTTATTATGAATAAAAGTTTATTTTGCAGCCAATAAGATAAATCTATGGAATGTTTAAGATTCTAGGGTACTTACTAGTACTACTCAGAATAACTAGTTCTTTGTCTTTTTTATTATGCATATAACCTACTTTCTTACCTACTATGTAAACTTTTAGAAGAAAAGAATATGTTTTATACTACTTCCAGCACAGAGTTGGTCATATACTTCATGAATGATATTAACTAGAAGATCTGGGTGTGGACTTAGGAGCTAGGCCTCAGTGTGACACCCAGGCTTAGAAGAAAAACTATGCCCAATCAAACTCCAAATGTCTAATCCAGGTATTTACTACATTTCAAACTTTATCAGGTGCTAAAAGCCCATTGACTCTTCCCCAAAATAATACAACTTTTGAGTCTCATTGTTTTCACCTACCCAGCAGTGTTACCATATGATCCTGGCAATTAAATAGACACAGAATAAATAACTGTTGAATTGACCATGCCAGAGGCATATTTAACACCATCTAACTAGATGGTGAGGCGGAAGTATAAGAATTTTCAATTTTATAACTTAAACTTGTTAGTAATGTGCATTATCAGGACCTGACCCCATGCTTAAGGAATCACAAACTGTAGTGGGGTAAGCAGTGTGAGCAGGGGAAGAAGACAAATCCATGCTTTAATAAAGTGATTGGTATATGCTTGAGTTTGAAACCCTGTGTACTAGAACTTCACAAAAACTAACTGGCTTTTAACTGATTCAACAATACTCTCTGGAGAACATCCCCTACACTTGCAGTTCACTAATCATTATTCATATTCACAATCAGCCCACATCTATGGATTAAGTAAGTCATTAAAAAACTACCATTAGAAAAGATGACACATATGAGTACAAAGTCATTTTTTATAAAGACCAAATATTCAACACTTTCTAAAAGTCATCCAACACTTTTTCTGAACCATTTTTGAAAACACTACATACACTAAAGAAATGAAGAAAAAAATACTTAGGGGAAAATAGTTTTAACAAGTGACAAAGGGCTAGTATCTCCAATATAGCTTTTATAGTACAAAAACACTAAACCAATAGAAAAATGGGCAAAAGATATGAACAGATAATTTACAAAAGCAAATCTTAATGGTCAAACATGAAAAGATGCTCAAATTCACTGCTCAAAAGTCCAATTAAAATAACACAAAGATTTCTGGGACTCTGTTATAGATTCGAAAGTTATCAGTAACTAAAGGCATGTATACAAGATTACCTAATAGAGCAATCATTGTTCACAGTAAGAAAAAAATAAGTATGTGTTAGCTGGGAAATAGCTGACTAAATTATGGAACATTGAAACTGCAGAATATTATATAGCCATTAAAAGAATGGCTTATAGCTATGCAAAGTGACTTAAAGTGTTTTCTTTTTCAAAGTATTAAATTAAAAAAATCAAGACATAAAAGTATCCTGTCTCTGCAATTTAATGACAAAAACACCCTAAACACATCACTGTAATATGAATATTAAAAATACATTCAAAATGATACATGTTAGCTTGTGGGAGGATGACCCAAGAGGGAAAGAGAATGCATGAAAAAAATCATGTGAAAACGTGTGTATTTATATAAAATAATATATAGGGTATTCCCAAAAATGTATATGCATTTTAACAGGTGATAACTCACAAGTTTCTCTTCAGGTTTTAACTGATTTAAAATAATGAGTGAAGTCTGGTGAACGCAGAATATTCTCTGCGTTTACCAGACCTCATGCCAGAATAGACATTTTTTTAAATGGGGATACATAAAAGATAAAGTTAATGGTATAAAACCGGCAATAGTCGGTGAATTGAAGAAAATCACTGAACAAGAATGCACATGAATACCGAACAAAATGATTCTTGATGTTTGCATTCCACTGCTTCACGTTACCACCAGTGCCTGTACCATAAAGGTCACCAGTTTGAAAACAGGCATTGGCAAAAAAAAGAAAAAGAAAAAGAAAGAGTATTCATTTCTGAAGGTTCTTTTAAATTTTGAAAATAATCTGTATGTTAATAAATACTGACTTTATAATAATTCAAAGAATGTTTACACTTTCGGGGATAACCTGTATATATACATTTTTAAAAGAAATCAAATATAAAAAGAGAATATTATATAGTTTATGTGCTCATAACCATTTTCAGTAATAGCTCCTATGTATTAAGTACTTTTGACATGACTAGCATTAAACCTCGGAGTGTTATTTATAACCTCATTTAGTTTAATCCTAAATATGATAAAATAGACATAACCCCTAATTTGCAGCTATATAAGCTCAGATAAATATGATCTGTTGACAGTCCTAAGAATGATTCCTAAACCCAAGTTCTTAACCACATGCAAGTGAATGTATGTGTTTGCTGCACAGGGTAGAAACAACAAAAGGAATTCAGATTCAGGAAGTGGTCTAAATAAAGAGACATGAACCAAAATGTCAGTCAAGTTACCACTATTATATAAAGAAGAGTTACATATCAAAAGGAAGACATAGGGTAGGGGAAAGAAACCTACATTAACAAGTTACATTTTCATAGAAATTTTACATTTTAGAGAAAAATAAAGTTTTAAGATTTTAATGGGGGCTATTAACAATGGCAGCTACTAAACACCTAGCCTATTATCTCTAACACTCAAAAACCTGTAAGATTCTTTTATTTGTAACAGCAAAGCATCGAACACATTAATACATTAGCAAAATCACCAATATTCAGCACTTGTCAAGATTCTAAATTGTCCAGGACTAGAAATCAATCTTAAAACTATAGTCTCTGTGTGAGCCCAATTCAGAACAAAGAAAAGTCCATTTGTCAAAGTTAAAAGGAGTCCAAAATAAAAAGGAAAATAGTAATCATTTAAGCAATCCTTCCTGGTGATAGAATGATCCAAGGGAAGAACAGAACTTGGCAATCTACACTCTGCATATGTGTGCCATGTAAAACTACAGTATGCATCTTAACTTTTACTTTCTAAATGGTCAGAACATATAATTTAATTAAGTATGAAATATGAGTATGTGATAATAAGCCTAAGGTAGGGTGCTATGATTTGTGAGATAGTAATTCTGATAGGTGCTGTTGTGGCTCTATACACAATACCAAATTAACTCTAGAGTGCTCTTCCATCCCTAAACATAAAGCTTGTTCTGAAATCTCAAAACCCTTTGATACAGTACAGCCCTTGAAAAGGGTATAGCCTGAATGAGCAAATAGATCAGGTTTCAAATCCAAGTTCCATCACTTATTACTTACGGGAATTACAAGCAAATCACTTCCCTTTGCTTAATCTCATATTCCTCATCTGTAAAATGGACATAAGAATTTCTACCCTTAGAGTATTATTATGCTAAGTAAAATAAGTTAGACAGATAAAGACAAATAACCATATGATTTCATTTATATGTGGAATCTACAAAACAAAATAAAGAATAAAAACAGAAACAAACTCATAGAACAAATTGACAGTTACAAAAATGGTCATGGGAATGTAAAGTACAGCATAGGGAATATAGTCAATAATACTGTAATAACTACAAAAAAATCTAACAGTGCAAAAGTAAAATTTTAAGAAAAAAATCTGTGATAGAATTGGGGTGAAGGTGACACCGCTGGTGACATGACTTAACAGAAGCATGTCTGGGGAATACTTAGGACATTGTAATTAATTTAATTTTATAGTAAATTTAGTAAAAGCCAATGATTCCAAGTAGCTCTTTGATCTCACTGAGGCAAATATAAAAGCAGTGGATCAACCACCACTAAAGCTAGTACAAAGGTTAAAAGGCAAAAGTAGGAAGATCATGTGTAATTACCAAAGTAAATTAAGGGATACACATAAGCACACACATACAAAAGTAAAAATTAATGACAAAACAAACATCAAGGGTGTGAGTAAAAATGGTAGTGACTTTAGAATGTGCTCAAACTTAAGTGACCATTAAAACAGACTGCTATAAACATAGGTTGGTATATATGAAGCACATGGTAACAAACCAAAAATCTACAAGAGATACAAGAAATAAAAAGAAATGAATCCAAAGACAACAGTACAGAAAGTTATCAACGTACAAGAGAATAAGAAACACAGAACTACAATTAGAAAACAATGAAATGGCAATAACTACATAACCATCAATAATTACTTTAAATGTATATAGATTGAATGTTCCAATCAAAAGACAAATGGATAAAGAACAGGTGATACATATACACAGTGGAATATTATTCAGCCATAAAGAGAATGAAATCCTACCATTTGTGATAACATGGATGGACCTAGAGGTAGGCTGACCACATTTCCTTGAGACAAAAAAGGGATACTGGGATGACAAAAATGAGACGGGGTTACATAATATTCTGTATTCATGAAAAAGTAAAACGATAACAAAAGTTTTATTACATAAACATATTGAGCTAACAATTACTCTTCAGTGATAGAAATTATATAAAAATTGAGGTAGATGTAGAGGGGGCCTGCATTTCACCATGATCGTACTATTAATATTTCTACAATGAAGTAATCTAACGCAACAAATTTTGGGTTTTCAACACCTTATCATAAAACTTCTCACACTCCATGACACAATTTGGTTTTACAACTACATAGCCATCATGGTCTCAACACTTAATCTAGATTTTTAGGTAATAAGAAATCTGAAAAACAACCTAAACTCACTGCAAAAAACATGGAAATGGGCCCAAATGAATACTAATTTACTACATATAAAACACAAAAAAACTTATAAATATTACATATATCAATAAAATACTTATAAAATATCACATGGGCAGTAAAAACAACTGTATGGCATACCACACCGAACACTCTAATTCAGGGCTGCAGTGGCCAGACTAAAAAAATCATAAACATACATCAAAAACTGGAATGAACACCCTCACTGCTATCACAAGCTGGTATATGCTAATGCCCCTCCGCCCCCAGAGAGTTCCACTGCGATAAAAAAAATAGCTAACAGCCTGTTGAACCAAAATACGAGTTTCAAAATATCTGAATCTAACTGAATGTAGGGCAGAAAGAATCTGTATGGGTGGAATGATGCTAGAAATAACAGTAAGACTCACAAGTCACTGTATCCCACCCTCCTAACCTGATAAAAGCAAACTGCCAGGTGAGCCCATTCAGCAGACCAGGTGCTGCAACACCCTCCTGGCTCCCACACAATGAATGGGGCTTAGTGACCGCCTCTTGAATTCCCCATTGCTGCAGCTAAGAAAGGGGGCGGCATCTGATCATCAGCCTGGCCCTGACTAGATAAAGTACATGGAACTTCCTCTTTCATTACAGTAGTAGTTTTACTGCACATATTGATTAGCACAGACCTTTATGATAAATAAAAACCCACATTCAGTTTTATACAAAAAATGAAAAACAGGACAAAACTGACATTTATATTTAAATGACAGACAGTCGGGAAATATGAAAAAAAAAAAAAAAACAAAAAAAAAACCACACACACAAGAAAAAAAACAAACCAAAACTGTATGTATGGTCAGCTTACCTAGAGGGTATTATGCTAAATAAAATAAGTCAGACAGAGAAAAACAAATACCGTATTTCACTTATACGTGGAATCTAAAGAACAAAATAAACCAACAGAGAAAACAGAAACTAACTCATAGATACAGAGAACAAACTGATGGTTGCCAGATGGGAAGGGGGTTGGGGGGCTAGGTGAAAATGGTGAAGGGATTAAGAAATAAAAATTGGCAGTTACAAAACAGTTACAGGGATATAAAGTACAGGTTAGGCTAGTTAATAATATTGTAATAACTACATATGGTGTCATGTTGGTTTAAGACTTACTGGGGGATCACTTCATAAGTTATATGAATGTATAACTATGAAGTTATAACCACTATGCTGTATACCTTAAACTAAAATTATATTCAAGGTCAATAATAACTAATAATATAAAAAATAAAAACTAAAAAAAGAACTCTCAATATATAAATAAAATTATATATAAAGTAACTTCTACCATCAGATTAAGAGGATTACATATAATAGCCATTAAATCAGGAAACAACTAAAACTATAGTACAGACAAGTAAAAGTACATCTGCAAGAAGTCTACCAATTTTCACATTTAATTATAAAAGTAATTAGTTTTAATTTTGGACTTTTGCAAAACCATAAATGGGGATCTTCAACTAGCTTTTCTTGCTAAGAAATCTTTTCATTCGCATCTTTTAGGTTCATGCACAGGCTTATGCTATGTTAAATAGGTTTCAAATTGTTATCTAAACAATAGTGCAATGAGAATACTTGTGCATACATTTTTGTGCACATGTGAGTATGCTGTAACATAATTTCCTTAAAATAGAACTGCTGGGTGAAATAAAAATGGACACTTTTTAAATGAAAAGTGCTGAGTGCTGCCAAATGATCCTAGAAAAGGGCATTCATACACCAAAAGTCTTTAAGGACCTGTTTCCTCACAACCTAGTCAATACTAGGTATTATTGCTAATCTGTTAAAAATGATGTCACTTTAATGTATATTTCCCCTAAGTATTCCTAGTACAATCTTTTCATGTTTTAATAACCACTTTACAAGCAATACAGTAGCCTCTCCAGTTAAATGGCTCTCATGGGATTGTTAGATTCCAGATAAATGTAAGTAGACTCTCCGTTAACCAGAACTAAAGCAGCTGGCAAAATTTGCCAGTTGCTTGAGTTTCAGTTATCAGATAGTCTATTGTAGGGGTGTCCAATCTATTGGCTTCCCTGGGCCACAATGGAAGAATTGTTTTGGGCTACACATAAAATACACTATAGCGGATGTGCTAATAAAAAGGTCGCAAAAAAAATCTCATAATGTTTTAAGAAAGTTTATGAACTTGTGTTGGGCCCCATTCAAAACTATCCTGGACTGCATGAGGCCTGCGGGTCCGACAAGCTTGGTCTACTGTATTTTTTATTCCTCTATGAATTGTCTATTTATATGCTTTTGCCACATTTTCCTCCGGGGTTAGTTACAATTTTGTTGATTTGTAGAAGTTGTTTCCATATTGTATTATTCATTTGTATATATTGTAAATATTTTTTCTAGTTTAAGAAGTCATCATTTATTATTTATAACAATCTTATACAGAAGTTTTAATATTTTCACATGATAAAATCTGTCAATTTAAAAAATGGCTTCTAGGTTTCTGGACTTTCTCAGGAAATACTTCCTCATGAAAGATGTTAAAAGTTGCCTGTATTTATCTCTAAGCATGTTTCCAAGATTTACGTGAATGGTGTGACATCATCTAAACACATTTTCCCCTCACACAGCCAACTGTCCCACTGTTTGATCTTAATCAACATAAGGCTTACTATTTCATTCTGCATACATTTGTTTGTTCCTCTGCCAATTAAAAAACTTAAAAATACTATGGCTTTATATTTTATCTGGTACAACAAATAATCCTGATTCTTTATCAATATTTTCTTAGTTATTTTTGTGCATTTCCACTTTCCGGTTGATGCTATTAAGTCCTCTACTAAACCAATTTGACAGACTTAACTGCATTCTCCATGCCTTCTGTAAGACATACTGACTGATGTGGCCTGCTGCAAGCACTCTTGCGCTCCCACCAGTTATCTCTATGTACCAACATAGGAATGTTTGTCCCAAACTCGTTCATGTCAGTTGTATGTATTATAATTACTTAAGTTTAAATACTATGTAAAAATGATTTAAAATGAAAGGGAGGTTATTTTATAAAAACTAAGTTGAATATTTTGCAAAGACTAAATGGAAAGATGCTAAAATAAAAATACTTTAAATTAGGGAAAAGAGATTCGGGGTAAATGATAAAAATGTTAATTCTGTATTCAGGTTCCTTTACAAACTGAAGTCTTTACATTGTTGCTCCACTTTAAAGAAATCACAGATTGTAGTTGTTGTTTATGGAAGCAAGATAACAGACTGTTTCTTACTCAAAGTAAAGTCCTTGGTCCTATACTATAAAGACAGGTAAGGGAGTCGACATTTGTGTTTTAGTTTTGTAAAACTGGTATGTATTAATCACTTCTTTAAAAAAAGGTTCTTGCTTCAACAAGATTTTAAAAATAATTAACCTACCAACTATTGGCCCTAATTTCATCAGAGAACCCCTACTATACTATTGAGTCTTCCCATGCAAAAAAAAGAAAAAGGTTATCTCTGTCTGCTAAAAAATTTAGACCATATTTTAAATCTGTAAATAAAAATTTAGTTTAGATATAACAGATCTTACATATTGCTGGTTAAGTTCATTTTCTTTTGCATATTTATAGAAACCATCTGCTCTATTACTGCCATTCCCACTCCTTTTTCTTTGCCAAAGGCAACACCTTTCACTTTTGATATCTATCCTTTTAGTTTCCTCAAAACTATTATTTTGCTTTGTGTGTACATTTTTAAGTTTCAGAAATGATACTGAGCAATAAACGTTTTTAACTCTCTCTCCACCACTGAGCACTATTTTTAAAAGCTACTAATGTTGCTGTGTATATTTGGTTCATAGTATGCACGCACCACATTTTACTTACTTAATCCACTAATAATAGGCACCTACATTGCCTCCAACTTCTCCCTACCACATGATGTAATATTCTCACAGATGTCACCTTATGGAATAACATGATATCATCTTTGGGATTTATACCCAAGAGTACCAAGTCTACACCCCTATCAGCAATGCATAAGGGTTCCTAGCCTCATATGCCTGCTAGCACTTAAAATTATAGTTTTCTAATTTCTGCTAATCTGATACAGCCTTATAAAACTGTATATTTTTTACTTTTTTCCTCATTTATTTTTATTTTTTAATTACATTTGACATACAATATTACACTGGTTTCAGGGGCACAGCATAGTGATAAGACATTCATATAACTTATCCCGATACATCTGGTTCCCATTTGACACCATATATAATTATTACACTGTTACTGACTATATGCCCTATGCTGCACTTTACATCCCTGTGACAATTCTATGGCTATCAATTTGTACTTCTTGATTTCTTTCCTTTATTTACCCATCCCTCCCACCTTCCTCCTATTACCTCAACAAATCTAGTAACCATCTGAGGCCACCCATAGTTATTCAATATTATTGCCTATATTCTCATGTTATACCCTATTTCCCATGATTACTTTGTAACCACCAAACTGAACTTCCCAATCTCTTCCCCTTATTTCGTCCCCCTAACAACCTTCCTCCCATCTGGCAACAAACCAAATAATTTTTGTAAGATAGATGCAAGCTGACTTTGCTTATAGGTGAAATCCAAAGAAGAAAATAAACTAGTGGAACAGGAATAGATTCATAGATTTTTTTTTAATTTCTCTAATTATTAATGTGTCTGTTCATCTATTCACAAGTTGAATTCCCTGGTCTGTGAACTGTCTATCCATATCCTTTGTCTGTTTATCCTTTACTTGGAGGAGTTCCATGGATATTTTACATTAACAGTCCCTTGTTAATTTTAAATAATGTTGAACACCTCTCAATCACCAGACTGTTAACTTTTGTTTCTGACAACAGTGTTGCTTAATGTTGTTCATAGACCGGCTGCTTTTCCACCAACTGTTTGAATGTGTTATTGGTGGTTCATGACAAAATTCAATTGCAACAGAATATTTAACCACATCAGTAAGTACGCTGTTCAACTGAAATTTTTCTTTTCTTTTTTTTTTTTTTTAGTATTTTTATTGTTAGACTTTTCGGGGTGACAATAGTTATCAAGTGATATTTTTCTTGATGAATAAAGTATTGTGATGAACTATATTCCATTGTAAGCACCTTAAGAGTAGCACTGAACTGTGATGTTTATTTTTTTCATTGAAAAAGCAGTCTTAATTTTTTATTATAAAATTCAGATTTTTACCATATGGTTTATGCTTTAGGATTCAAAAAATTCCTTTTCCAATGGTAGATCACATTATAACCTTTTAAATTATTTTCCCTTAAATTTATACTTTTACCCAATATGGCTTATTTTAAAGCCACTATACTTGTTGATACTGTGACTATGGTCTTTTTTCTAATCATTTTCTAACTGGTTGTTACTAATGTATGAAGGACCTATTACTTTCTGTATATTAATCATTTACTTGATTACCTCACTGTACTTTCATTAGTTCTAATAATTTTATACTGTATCCAAAAAAACCCCCCAAAAAACCCACAACAACAAACCAAGAGTCTCAATCCTATCGCCTATAAATAATAGTTTTCTCTTTTAATATGTATCCTTCATTTTTTTAATTTCCTCTTGATGTACTCATTAGGACCTCTCTACAAATTTAAGTGGCAAAAGTAATAGGTGGCACTTCTGTATGACTTTTGAAGTTAATGGAAATGCTTCAGCTCTTCTATTATGACTTCTGGTAAATAATTTATTAATTTAAAGTTTCTCTTCCTAGCTTCCTAAGAGTTTGTATCAGTTTTTTTATTAATGTGCTGAATTTTATCAAATCTTTTGAACCACCTACTGAGATATGGCTTCCTTTTCCTTTTAATTGTTACTTGGGGATCAATGTTGAACTGTCCTGTATTTTCTTAATACCAGTAGACAATATATACAGTATGTTAGTAAAAAGGCAGTATGTCTGTATATACATATGGGTAAATGCAAGAATATGCTCAAATCTTAAAGGTTAAGATTCTCTTTATAGCTTCCTATATGCCCTAGAATTTTCACAATACATACAAAAATGATTTTTAAGTAAACATACACCGAAATACAGCCTGAAACTTGAGTTATAATTCGTGAGGTAGCCAGTAATCAGCTTTAATAAAATCAGCCCTATCATGCTTTCTTCTCCAACAATGGCTACCTCTCTCAAACCCGAGAATGTATATTAATAATTTGCCTCTGGCAACACCAGACAGTAGTTTAGTTGAATTGAACTTTTATATGAGAGCTTCTGCCTTCAATCACAAACCAATTATTGAGTATAGCACTAAGTACCCTATATTTTTTATTCTGAAACTATATTAAATATTTTTTTAATAGTTCATCATTACCAGATGAAAACTGGTATCAGAGCTAATAAGCAGGGCGAGAACACAAACCCAGATCTTTTATTGTACCATATTTCCTTCTCAAGTAGAATCTGATATTGAATCTTCTTTCCAGAAGAGAAGTTGAATAGAGATTCAGCTTTGTGAGCAAAGATTCATGAAATCCTTCAAAATTACTTTGTATTAGTTGAGAATACTTCTGAGGGCTTTTTTGAAACTAGCTAAGTGGGCTCCAGTAGTTCTACTCAATTAGACCATTTAGGGACACTTACCCATTTTGACACTGTAAGAAACACTTGTGAAAACTAGTGTTTTTGTGCCCTACCAACTCTTCACCCATTAACTCACCTCAGCCAAATGTTGTAGCCGGGTTAGCAGCGGGGTTCTCTTATCAGATCCAAGGCGCGTGATGTAGTTTGATCTTTTGCTAAATACATACAGAAGGTTAAGGACTGCCAGCACCACTTGCATATCAGAAGAAGCCAATAAAGTTGTCAAATGCTACAGGGGACAAAAAAGGGCAATTTCATGGTATCGAGCACTCCAGGCCTTGAAAATGTAAAATGACAATGTAATAACAAGATCTGTCAACATTTACAAAGCTACCAAGAAGTTTTAACAATACAAAAACGATTTATAAAATACTTGAGCACTTAGAACATTCAACCTTGTCCCCAACAGGCTTAAAACCTAACAGCAAGTCACAAAGTCCAATAAAAGTTAAAAATGAACAGCTCAAAATTACACAGGTATCCCCACAAGACAAAACAGATGACAAAGAAGCAAATGTAATATTTAAATACATAGTGGAACTCAACACTGTCTCCAACTAGACTAAAAGTATTGGTAAAGAAAAATAATTTTATGCTACTTATGTAGCTCCTTCATGAGAAATATAAAATTGGAATTAATTAACTCTTCTGCTGTGACATTTGGATATAACCAAATGAGTATTTTCATTTGCTGTCTGTGGCATTCAAGTTTACCCCAGGAGCTCAAACAAACTTTTCCCTCTACTACAGACAATTTTTATGCAAGTATAGAATTTTTTAAGAGTCTAAGACTGAAAAAAACTGGAGAATGTGGTACAGTGCATGTCAATAGGAAAGGACTACTTTCAGATATGAAGATTTGACCATTAGATTCTAATTTATCTGTACTTAAATCTAATTGATGCCACTTAGTATGTTTTATTTTTTGCTAAAATTCAATATAATAGTCAATTTAAAATAAAATGTCATTTATATAGAAAGCAGCTCAAAATGTTATTATTAAATGTATAAAATAGTCAAAAGATCAATTTTTATTTTTTGTGGCTTTCTGACACATTTTGAAAAAAAAACTTGAGGGGGTTCCCTGGTGGTGTAGTGGCTTGGCTTCTGTGCTCTCAACGCCTTGGCCTGGGTTTGATTCCCTGTCAGGGAACCACCCAAAACAACAACAACAAAGCAAAAGGAAAAATTGAAGTCAACACAGTGAAAGGGTTTTAAAACAGAGGGTTCTTCACATAGAAGCTAAAGATACCAACACCTTGTGGTATATGACTGTTAGGGCAAAGTGTATGTAATAATAATCTCAGTGACTATTTTGATTTTTTAATACGATCAAAACTCACAAATATATGGAGGCATTTGGTCAGGGTTAAAAATCAATACGTAATTCAGCTGGAAATGAACCCAGGTTATTTCCAGTTCCTGATAGATAGTCTGATGGCCATGGCGTTCCTTTTGCAGTTAATCTATTCCACCTTCAACAGACTGGTTATCCACTACCCACTTAAAACTGAGAGCTAGGTCTTTAGTTCAGTTATTCTACTTCTTTTCCTAAGCCATTTTCTTTCTACTTGCTTGTTCTGATTCTGATTCTGGAAGACTTAGAAAAATTAACACACAACAGGGCACCTAACCAATTGTGATAAAAAGTCTATAGTTAGGCTAAAGGAAAAGTGTTTCTTCTTATAGTGATTTTTGACCTATTCAAAATCTCAAAATTCCTGTTTCCACTTTACTTTTTGAGAATACCTAGCATGTGAGTAATATACATTTTGAGGAAAAAGGAGATTGAAAAGCAGCAAACTAAAACTTAAAAAAAAATAATGTAACAAGGAAATCAAAATATTTTTAATAGTTTAAAAGTAATTTGGGGCTGCTCTACTAACCTAGGATAAATATCAATTTCTACAGGTTTCCAGGAGTACTTCAATAGATGTATTACATTTTTATTAATTTCTTGACTTGAAAGGCAGGGTGAAGGTGATAGTAAAGAATGTTTTCATAAATTCTGTGAAGGGGTCTACATCCAAGAAAAATCCTAACACTATCTTTGACATGGAAAACCCCAGAGCTCCACAATGAAAAGGAAAGAAGCAATCATCACAACAGAGAAACAGTAATTTCCTTATTTCTCTTGACATGAACAATTCTAGTTAAGAAAAGATCACAGGCTTGAACTTCTCCTACCTCTATGGAACTGTATAGATGCCGAGAAAAGCTGTATTCAATGAGCAAGGCTGTGAAGTTCAACACAGCTAAGAGAAGCATTTTCAGTTGTTCTCTTTCTGGCCTATCACACACGAGCATCCATGACATATTCTCTACTGTCTGTCCAGCATCTGCCAGAATTCCATCGAAGCGGTCCAATAGATCCACCCAGTGATATAACTCGCACTGGAGAGGGGAAGAAAAAGAGAAAGATACAAGATTAAGGTGTGGGTGATTTGCAGCTGAGCTTTGCTACAAATGGATTGCCGAGCATGATATGCAGACAAGTTCACTTCCTACTTTTGCTTCTCCTCAACCCTGCACCGGTACAGAAACCCATATAAAACTGTACTTTGAGCCATGTGGACCTGAATTCATTGTTATATCCAATATGTGTATATACATGAGGGCTGTCCAGAAAAAAATCCTGTCATAAATGCCTCTATTTTTTAATATTACATGGCTGGATACTTTCCAGACAGCCCTCGTAAAGACATATACTAAAACTGATAAATGCCACAAAACCCCTGGGAGAATTGTGGCTACATTCTGAGGTCTACAAACATAAGGATCCTCTCCCTGCCAGAACCCATTTTATCAGAAGTGTTCATTTTTAATTATCTAAAGAAGATTCTTTTAAACTAAAAACAAAATAATCTCAAACTTGTAATATCAGTGAAACTAAAGGAATTTTGTGGTTAAGGTTACCGTCACCCATGTAAATGTTCCTCTTCCTCATCTAGCAAAATTTTCCTTTTATATTTTTCTTTCAAATTTCCTTGGCGACCAGTCACAGGCTAGAAGATACTAATCTAGAGTAGTGCTACACATACACTAGGAGTATATTAGTAAGTTATTGCTGAGGCTACCTCATTATGGTTTCTCTCATACCAGAGCATACAAAATGAATCTTTATCTTTTGGGAGCATGGATTTACATACCTTTCCAATGTTCCAGGTTTTGATCTGCTGCAGTTCCAAGAGGAGTTGCTCATCATTACAAATTTTGAGTTTGTCTATTAAGGCTCTGCAGTCTGCAGGCTAAGAAAAACAAACAGGTGTTCACAAAGGGTGTTTTGGAGTATGACGGAGACACAAAAGAGGAAGAATCAGAAAAGAAACCCTTAAGCCAACACACTCAGCAATTTAACTTTTGACAGAATATACTACCTTAACAAAATTAGAAATTTGCCTGATGATCACTTGGGATTAAAATGGAAATCTTAAAATGAAACAATCCATCTTTGCATTTTTTAAACCCACATAAACAGTGTAGATGTAGACAATCTGGTTGGAAGGGTACAGACAATAGAAATAAAGAAAACAAGCTAAACATCAAGAAAAAGAAAATGAAGGAATTTGTACTATGGTCTGAAAGTTAATCAGAATGCCTGATAAGGAATTCTGAATCATAGAAACACTAAAAAAAACCTAGTGAATTCAGTTAAAGGTGAAGATTAGCAACAGCTATATTTTTTCTGCAAGATGAAACTCTCCAATTATAGGAGAGCAAAAAGCTTCTGAACTTTGTAAAACTAGGATCCGGTTCTTACTTGGGGTTCCTTCCCATTTCCATACATTTCTGCTCTGGTTTACTGATGAAAAGGGCCTGTCTGTCAGGTAACAAGGTATGGGTTGAGAGTTTATAGTAAAGTTTCTGAAAGTGAAGGGAGGGATAGGGACTGGGACAGAGAAGCCCTCTATTAATGGATGGCAGATAAAATTGATGACACTTGCTCTTTAACTCTACAGCAGAATGGTATCCTGGGAATGGGCCAAGATTTGGAACCAAACAAATGTGGGTTCAGTTTTTAGCTTGATGTTTATTTACTGAGCTGCTTGATCATGAGCAAGTCCAACCTCTAAGCACAGTTTTCTTACCAGAAAACAGTCCTAATAAATACCTCATAAATATGAAGCTGATGTTAGCCACATACATAAAGCAGTTGTCTCATATACTAGGAGCCTTAAATATTGATAGATAGCATACAGTTACAAAGAGTATGGGCTTTGGAATTAGGTAGTTGGTAAGCCACCTCTTTGAATCTCAGTGTCCTCTTCTGCAAAATGAAGTAATGTTGTTTTGAGATTGAAATTAGGAGTAATTTCAGCACCCAAATCAGAACACTGAACAGGGATTTAAGGTAAATTGTTTTCTTTAAACCAAGTCCCAAGTCTTTTGTCCCTCTAAAGTGAGAGGAAAGAGCTAACTCAAATTTTTGTGGTAATTAAATGTGTGTAAAATCCTTGGAATAAATTTATTCCATAAATCAGGCCTGCACCTTTTCCTCCTCTTCCTGAAATCATATATGGAAACAGATAACATGGAAGTCTGAACCATCTACTCATGCAGTTCACTTGTGTCTTCTGTGCCTACTTGGGCCTACTGTAAAATATATCACTTTAATTTCTAATGGAATACAGCTACGCAAATCCAATTTTATGATTCTGTGGGTCAGACAACACCCAGTTCATGATGAACAGCTAGGTCCTGTAATCACTTGTTATCTATCTCATAATAAGTCTTTATCAAGGTCCTGTACCAAGTCAAAAGCTGCCTTTTTATAATTGTTAAGACTTATTGGGTGACATGAATTAATAAGAATTACATAGGTTCCAGGTGCTGCTTTTCTGAATGTTAGAATGTGTGTTGGCAGAGGATAGCATGGCTAAAACTCTAGGGGTCTTAGCTATGATTCTCCCATATGGGTCTGCCAGAGGTATAACATGGCATCTTTGGCTGACACCTAAGTCAGACATCCGGATTTACTAGGTCATAATATCCACATAGTAGGGCAGCTTGCACAATAGCCTGAACTTTTTGCTAAGTCTTTTGTGGAGTCAGACTTCACCAGCACTTTAGATATTATCCAGTAAATGGATCAAAACCGTATGCCCAAATGTGATCAGTTAGATCCCAAATCCAGAGGCACCCCATACACTGTTCCTCTTTCTTTGTGGTGTGTGGTAGAGGGGCCAACTTAGCTTCTACTTTAGAATAGAAATCTCAACATTTCACGGTCCTCTGGACCCCTAAAGACTTTCCTGATGTGGCAGGCCCTCAAACTTCAAAGGGGACTTTCTGAAATACATACCGTATTTTTCCATGCATAAGATGATACTTTTGTCTAAAATTGTTAGACCAAAAATTGGGGTTTGTCTTATACACGGGAGTAACCAGTTGATATTGATTTCTTAATGTTGGGTCTAAAAGTAGGAGTTGTCTTAAACATGGGAGTGTCTTATACATGAAAAAATTCTGTATATCTAAGGCAACTAAGGTGCTGTGCTTTTTGCTCACGAGTCATATTATATAATGGCATCAATTTAAGGTAACAGCACAATATTCTGTTTTATCAGGAGTATCAAGGTCCCTTCTCTGGACCTTGTAGTTTGCAGAATGCACCAGTACAAATGTACATCTTTAACATCTTGTCCTTGTTACATAAATGCAAACTGAGTATGACTTTCTTTACTCATGGCAATGCAAAAGAGGGCACTTGCCAGTTCAATGGCTGCACACCAACTGGCAGGGTTTATACTGATATGCTCCAATAAAGAAATTTTAAAAAGGCAAAAAATCCTTTGCACAACTGTAGATAAACAAACTGATCAATAAATGTCTTTCATGTGCAACCACTATGAAAAACATTATGGAGGTTCCTCAAAAAAACAAAAACAGAACTCACATGAACCAGCAATTCCACTTCTGGATATTTAAGTGATGAAAATGAAAACAATGATTTGAAATTAAGAGGTTGGGCAATTAATTTCACAAACTCATCCTAGAAAAAGTGCTACATACATCATTGATTAATATCACTACGGTAACCTTCGAAGACTCCCCGTGGGAAGCTATACACCGATGCCAGGGCCTAGGCTACCCATCAAAGCAATTTTGGATCTCTTTCTGAAATGGCTATCAGAGCTATCGTTGTGCCCAAAATCTGACAATTAAGTTCACAAATTTGCCACTGTGCGCTTATGTTAGTAGCACTCACCGAGTTGTTTGTACAATGTTGCCAACATAAGCACAAGGTAGAATGTTTGCAAACTTAATTGTCAGATTTTGGGGCATGACAAGAGCTCAGATCGCTGTTCCAGAAAGAGTTCCAAAATTGCTTTGAAGGGTGGACTAAGCCCTGCCGTTAGTGCATAGCTTCGAAAGTGACAGTAGTGGTATTCAGCAATGAGGTATGTAGCACTTTTTCTAGGATGAGTGTGTGAAATTAATTGTCCGACCTTGTGTGCACTTCTATGCTTACTGCAGCACTATTTACAGCAGCCAAGGTATGGGAACAACTTAAGAGTCCATCAATGGCCAAATGGATTAAAAAATGTGGTATACATATACAACTGAGTATTACTCAGCTACAAATAAAATCTTGCCATTTGTGACAAGATGGATGGACCTTAAGGGCATTATGCTAAATAAAATACCATATTTTTCTGTGTATAATGTGCTCCTGTGTATAATGTGTACCCTTGTTTTTGGCCCAAACTTTCAGGAGGAAAAAAAATCTTTCATTTTAGTTTTTTTAATTCAAATTTTATTTGTTTATATTTAGGTACTTGTTTTGTGCATTATAAAAGAATTTTAGCATTATTTTTAAATACACTATGGCACAAGAAATTTTATGTAACAAATAATTACAAAACACAAGAACAGATACAAGGTACAAAAAATTTTATATGTATTATATGTATAGAGTATGGTATTATTTTGCATATGGATATTGTTACCGCTTTCTAGTATTACACTTTTAACTCACAAGCATAAATAACAGAATTAAAAACATTTATATAGATATAGAATTAGTATTACCCATGTATAATGCTCATCCTTATTCTTCCCTCACAAATTTGGGCAAAAAAGTGCACATTATACAAGGCAAAATATGGTAAGTCAGAGAAATAAAAACAAATACTATATGATTTCACTTACATGTGGAATTTAAAAAACAACAAACAAGAAAATCAAGCTAATATAGAGAATAGACTGGTGGTGGCCAGAGGTGGGGAGTGGTCAAAATAGGTAAAAGGGTTGAAAGGTAAAAAAAAAAAAAAGTCTTAGAAACGATACCTAGTATTGACCACACCAAGGGGAAATTCGGTATGCTCCTAGAGAAAACCAGGTATCTTCAAGGCTTAAAAAACACACATAATCAATGATCTAAAATTCCACTATGAGGAGTTTATCCTAAAACTTAGAATCTAAGTAATTTGCTAGTATCTATCAAATGCTGTGAACCAGGAATCTGTATACAAGTGTGACTCAAACAACAGATCTTTAACAATCCACTAGGTAAAAGAAAAATAACTTAATTTGCATTTCTGATTATCTACAAGGTTAAGTTATTCTGCAAGTTTACTGACTTTTTCTTTCCTGTAATGACTTATGTACATTTTGTCATCGGGATATTTACATCTCCTCTTGATTTAGCTAATGATATTAACTACCTTGGGTTACAAATATTTTTCCTAGCTTGTCATATGTCTTTTAATTTTGGACATTACTTTATGTTTCCATTATTTGTAGTTTCTTAAGGTAAGTTTTCTTTCTGCTCTTCAGTTTCCAAAAAAAATATTGAGTACCTAATTGTCAAAAACTCTAGATGCCAAAACACACAACAAAACACAATCAAAAGGAAATAAAAGTATTTGCAGCAAATATTAAATCTATCTATCTATCTATACACACACTGAATATGTATATCATTCAATAAGAAACAGATATTCCAATGTCAAGTTCAAAAATAAACAGCACGAACAGATAACTGATACAAGGCCATTAAATTTGAAAATCTATGTATTAAAGTATGCAAATTAGAACAGAAACATTTCTTCCCTACCTATTAACAAAAATTTAAAACATAATCTATAAAGCTGGAGAGGGTATAGAAGGTCAGTACTCCTTACATTCATTCATATAACATTGAGCAAAAAGATTAGGTGAACTACCGATACAATAGTTTCTTAAAGACTAGAAAAAATACAGCAAAATACTAATAGTGCTATCTGTGGGTGATACTTGCCAGGTAATTACAGTTTTTTAAAAATCTAGAGGATTGTATTTAGAAAAAGAACTAATTTATTATGCTCCAGATACTTTGCTAAGCAACTATCTCACATCAAGGAGGGAGGAATTACCAACCCTGTTTTACAGGTGTAGAAATGTGGCACATTAATAAACTCTCAGCCACAAAAATCTGGTAAGACTCAAACCCATGTCTAATTCCAAAGCTTGTGTTCCTTGAGTTATGGCATATAAGGTCTACCAGAGTGTCATAACAATGCAATACTTTCTTAACCTCAGAATACAGTTCAAGCCAGCTGACAGAACACTGAGGTGAAGCTGGGACTTCAATTGTTGACAGAGGATCAACTGACATGGCCAATTAAACATAAGTTAAGTTGAACTGCATGATTAAGAATCAGTAATAAAGCTAAACACTGGCATCACAAGAAATCTAATAAGAAAGGTGTTACCACTTTAATTTCCTAGAAAACAAAACTGAGAAAGATCCCACAAGTAGAGAAAGAATTTTAACCCATATCTTCTCCTTCCAATGCATCCTTTCAATGCACAGGAAAAGCAGCCAGAGAGCCTATTTCAGGTACATACAGTCACAAACTGTTTTGTGCTCATTTTGCACTGGTCACTAGCTTATTCACTTTTTAATCAAGGGAAGTTCAAAAGAAAATTTGACTGTTTCAAGATAAATTGCTGCTTTACTGCACTTTGTATATTTAAGTGATGATATATTTGGAAGATCAGTGTCGGTGAAGTGATTACAAGGATTTTTTTTTTAAATGAAAAAACAGAGCAAACTTTTAGATACTTACAGCCTCAGTAGGTGTCTTTTTCAGTTTAGTCCTGTCTACTTTCATGTTTTCGATTTTCTGTTTTATGATCTGAAAATTAAATCCCCAAATAAGTGAGAATTAAAGTTGCAATCCTGAATTCTACATGCTTAGACACAGACAATATAAAGAATATGCAAAATGCTTAAAAGTAAAAACTCTAGAGTTATGATGCCATGCCAAGCTCAGAGCCACAGCTATGAGGTAGGGAGAGGGTAGTAAAGAAGCTCTCCAGATAAAACTGGCGCATATCCATATGTTGCAAAAGTCTGTAACCAATTTAAACAGTTAAATGTCTTTTTTAAAATTTACAAACCTCTTAAACTCATAACTGAAAAGATCATGTATAACAGTGAAAAAAATTGTAAAGGATCAAATATCCAAAAGAGAATTGTTTTAAAATAAAATATTATACAACTGTTAAAAAACACTGCACACAATCATATTAATACCATGTATATAACAGCAAACAAAGATGTTCATGGTCAATATAAAAGTTACAAAACAAAAAGAACAGTATACACCTATTTCTAAAGAAAATAGCTAGAAGGGATATACCTTAAAATGTTAACTCATTGCTAATCAAAAGGATTGAGTATGACTGTTTTATCTATGCATCTCTGCATCTTTTAGTGTTTTTAACCAATAAAAATATATTATCTGTGTCGTAACAACAAAGGCAACACAATACCTTCATTTTCTTAATTAGAAAATGAGGTATAAGACTCCCACTATAAATATCCTGAGCACAGAATCAAGGCCACGTAACTTGGAAGGCTCAAAAATGAACAACAGTCTGATTAGACCCATAGCATAAACATAGGTGATTTGTGATGGCAGACAGGTCCTTCAAGATGCTCTGGTCAAAACTCAGGAAGAAATAAAGGTTTTTCCCCATTAGCAACTAGGACACATACAGAGGTAGAGGTGACCTGCAAGCTCTTTACACACCAAAGATTCTGCTGCTCAATTAGTCATTGGAGGTCAATGTCCCTCCCCAAAGAAGGCTGTCATAATATAAAGGCTGATGAATCACAAGTATAAATATAGGCAACTTTTGGCCTAGATTTAGCCCAACATAATCAGTATTATGAAAATAACAAATATATGCCTGAATGGCCAGCATCCATTCAACCAATAGGCATTCAGGAAGCGTTGATGAAAAATCCAGAATGTTTTAATGTTTCTCCAGAAATCATTACAGAAGAAAACAAGGTTATTTTCCCTCTACAATTCACATTTAAGATATGTGATTCCAGATTAGCTTTTAAAAATTTACATCAGCATCTAATAGAAAATGAACAGCAACTTCCAAATATCTAAAATAAGGCCAACAGGATTCTGGTAACAATTAGATCTATATAGTGGAAACTGTAAGTGAACTATTTATAGATTTACTCTCAGGCTTTGTTTTTCTCACAAAACTTCTCAAACCCATTGCATAGAGCAAGTGGCTGTCACACTATTATGGCTGCAATCATTTGCTGGGAGGCTATTAGACTGCCTCTGCTGTATACAACACCATACAACCCAAATCACTGAATGCTTTCCCTCCAAAATTAAAACCAAGAATGTCCATTCTCACTTTTATTCGTGTTGGAAGTTCTAGCCACTGCAGTAAGAAAAGGAAATAACCAGTATAGAATCAGAAAGGAAGAAATAAAACTCTCCATATTTGCAGATGACAAAAGATTAAGTAGAAAACCCCAGGAATCTACAAAAATGCTCCCAGAACTAATAAGCAATCTCAGCAAAGTTGCAGGATATAAGATAAACATACACAAATCAATCATATTTCTATATACTGGCAATGGACAGGTGGACTCTAAGCTTAAACAATTCCTCAAAAAAAGGGAGGGAAATACTTAGGTGTAAATCTAACAAAGCATGTACAGGACTTGTATGCTAAAAACGACATGTGATTAAAAAAATCACAGACAACTAAAATATATGAAAGATCTATCATGTTCATGGATTAAGAAGACTCAACATAGGAAGTATGTCAATTCTACTCAAATTTATATATAGGTTTAATGCACTTCCTACCTAAATCCCAGCAAGTGTTCATATAAACCGAGATTATTCCAAAATGGAAAAGACCCACAATGGCTAAAGCAATTTTAAGACTTGTTATAATATGTACAAGGTTGGACAATTAATTTCAAAAACTCATTCTAGAAAAAGTGCTACACCTCACCGCTGAGTATCACTATAGTCACCTTCTAAGTACTCCTGTTGGGTAAGCTATGCACCGATGCCAGCACCCAGTGCATCCTTCAAAGCAATTTTGGAACTCTTTCTGGAATGGCCATAGGAGCTGTCATCGTGCCCAAAATCTGACAGTAAGCTTGCAAACCTGCCACCATTTGCTTACATTGGTAGCACTGTACAAACAACTCAGTAACTGCTGCCAACGTAAGCACATGGTAGCATGTTTGAGAACTTAACTGTCGCACTTTTTCTAGGATGAGTTGCTGAAATTGTTCAACCTCATATATCTATATAGATATCTATGTATCTGTAGTAATCCACTACTGTGTATGCCTTATTGGAAGAGGTATGTCAAAGACATATATCCATGGACCAGAAATCCATGCAAATATGTCAATTTTTTTTTTTTTGGTTGGTTCCCCGACTAGGAAGTGAACCCAGGCTGCAGCAGTGAGAGCACCGAAACCTAGCCACCAGACCATCAAGGAACTCCCCTAAATCTACTTTTTTTTATAAAAACATTTTTATTTTTAGACTTATTGGGGTGACATTTGTTATCAAGAGTTACTTAGGTTCCCGGTATACAATTCTACAGTGCATCGTCTATTTGTTGCATTATATGTTCACTACCCAGTGTGAGACCTCTTTCCATCACCATATTTTTGGCTCCTCATCCCTACTCACCTGCCCCCATCCTCTTCTCCCACTCCCTATCCCTTTTCCCCCAAACAACTATTAAACTATTGATTGTGTCCATGAATTTTTGTTTGTTTTTATCTTTGTTGCTTTCAGTTTTATTTCTGCATATGAGCAAAGTCACATGGTTCTTGTTTTTTTCTGTCTGGCTTATTTTGCTTATTAGTGTGATGACCTCTAGGTCCATCCACTTTGTCACAAATGGTAGTATTTCAACTTTTCTTATAGCTGAGTAATATTCCATTGTGTATATGAACCACAGCTTCTTTTTCCAGCCATTCATCAAAGGGCACTTTGGTTGCTTCCATGTCTTGGCCACTGAAAAATGCTGCAATGAACATTGGGGTACTTAAGTCTTTGAGGACTAAGGTTTTCAAGTATTTTGGGTAGATCCCCAGAAGGGGGATTGCTGGGTCATATGGTAACTCCATTCCCAGTTTTCTGAGGAACTTCCATACCATTTTCCATATTGCTCCAGTTGTAGCAATATGCATTCCCACCAGCAGTGTGTGAGAGTTCCTTTTTTCCCACATCCTCTCCGGCACTTGTTATTCCTTGTCTTGTTGAGAATAGCCATTCTAACAGGTGTGAAGTTGTATCTCTTTGTGGTTTTGATTTGCATTTCCCTGATAGCTTAATGAGGTTGAGCATTTCTTCATCTTTGTTGGCCATTTATATTGCTTCATGGGAGAACTGTCTGCTTAGGTCCTCTACTTATTTTTTAATTGTTTTTTTTTGTTGTTGTTATTGTTGTTGTTCTAAGTCATATTAGTTCTTTATATATTTTAGATATTAGACCCTTATCAGATGCATTGTTTGCAAATATTTTCTCCCACTCAGTTGGCTGTCTCTTTGTTTTGTTGATGTTTTCTTTTGCTGTGCAGAAGCTTTTTAGTTTGATATAGTCCCATTAATTTATTTTTGATTTTACTTCCCTTGCCTTTGAGGTTAGGTTCATGAATTTTTCCTTGAGCTCGAGGTCTGTAAGTTCAATACCAATGATTTTTTTCTATACAGTTTATTGTTTTGGGTCTTATATGGAGGTCTTTAATTCATTTTGAGATAATTTTAGTATATGGTGAGAGTCCATAGCTCACATTCATTATTTTGCATGTGTTTTTCCAGTTTTCCCAGCACCATCTACTGAAGAGGTTGTTTTTTCCCCATTGCATATTTTTTGCTCCTTTATCAAAAATTATCTGTCCATAAATTTGTGGATCTATTTCTTGGTTTTAAATTCTGCTACATTGATTTGTTTGTCTGTTTTTCTGTCAATACCAAGCTGTTTTGATTATTGATGCTTTGTAGTAAAATTGAAATTGAGGAATGTGATACCACCATCCTTATTCTTTTTTATGTAGTATTGCCTTGGCAATTTGAGGTTTTTTGTGTGGGTGTATACAAATCTGATAATTTTTAATCTATTTCATGAAAGTATGATTGTGGGATTTTGATAGGAATTGCATTAAATCTGTAAATCACTTTGGGTAATATGGTCATTTTTAACAATGTTACGTCTTCTTACCCATGAACATGGAATATATTTCCATTTCTTTGTGTCCTCTTCAATTTCTTTCAAAAATGTCCTATACCAACTGATTTTTGACACAGATGAAAGCAACTGAATCAAAGGATACTTAAAACAGTATGGAGATTCCTCAAAAAAATTAAAAGTATGATCCAGCAATTCTACTTCTGGGCATTGATCCAAAGGAAATGATAACACTAACTTGAAAAGTAATATGCAGCCCTGATGGGGGCCATAAGGAGCTGCAGCATGACCTCACTCTGGCTGGGAAAGAGAAAGAGTGGGCTGTGTGCGCATTTTTCGAACCATACCCAGCACTATCTGAGAGGCCAACATACATGACAGCTGATCCCAAGGCTTAAGGCAGAAACCTCGGGGCAAACTGTACTGCCTGTGTGACCCCACAGCCTCAGACAGAAAACGAAGGCACAAACCCTGGTCACCCATACTTACAAACCAAGGTTCAGCCTTGCTCCGGCCTGGGAAGGAGAAAAAAAGGAGGCTGTGGACAAGCATATTAGCACACAATCAGCCTGTTCTGAGAGACCAGCATACAGCACTGACCCCAAGGCTCAGGGCAGAGTCCTCAGGGCAAACAGAACAGAAAGACCTAAGCCCGAACTACCTGCATGGCCCACAGCCCCAGGAAGAAAACAAGGCACATGACCCTGGCTGCCTTTCTCCCCTAGACCTCTACCTTCCCAATATCAGCAGCAAACACCCAAGAATTGCACCAGTGAGTGTCAGGGTAAGCAGAATATCTACAGAGAGGTTCCCTGAATGAGAAACCAGAGAAAGGGAGCTCAAAATAAATTCAAAAAACAGAAAATCAAAGTAAACAAGATGGAGACAGAGCTCAAAACAACGATTATAGAAATGCCCAAGGAACTTAATGATAATTTCAACAGAGATAGCAAGCATAAAGGAAGACATACAAACCATTATAAAGGACCAGCCACAGATAAAGATTACAATAACTAAAATGAAGAATGGAATAAAAGAATCACCACACTAGATAAAGCAGAAGTGCAAAGCAGTGATTTTAAGAAAAGCCAGCAGAAAATACCCAATCAGAACAATAAATAGAAAAAAGAATCCAAAGAAAACACGAATGGTTTGAGATTACTCTGGGACAACATTAAGCGCAACAACATTCACAACACAGTTATTACCAGAAGGGAAAGAAAAAAAGGCACGGGATCGAGAACTTACCTAAAGAAATAATGACTGAAAATTTTCCTAACCTGATGAAGGAAATAGACGTACAAGCCCAGGAAACAAAGAGAATCCCAAACAAGTTAAACCCAAACAGGAACACACAGAGACACATCATAAATAAAATGGCTAAAGTTAAAGAAAAAGAGAAAATTCTAAAAGAGCAAGAGAAATACAAGTAGTAACTTAAAGCAGACACCCATTTGACTTTCAGCTGATTTTTCATCAGAAATTTTGCAGGCCAGATGATAATGGCAGAAAATATTCAACGTGATGAAAACCCAGGATCTACAACCAAGATTAATGTACCCAGCAAGGCTAGTATTCAAAATTGAAGGACAGATAAAGAGATTCTTAGACAAGAGAAAGCTAAAGGAGTTCACCACCATCAAACCAGTACAAAGAATGTTGGAGGGACTTCTTTAAGATGGGAGGAGGGATAGGAGAGTGGGTAAAGTCAGGGAGAGGGATATCAAAGTTTAGTTTGGTTGTTACAAGGCAATAATCATGGGGATATAGAGTATAACATGAGAATACAGTCAATAAGGTTGCAGTAACTTTGTGTAGTATCAGATGGGTACTAGAATTGCTGGGGTGATGGGAGAAGAGATGGAGGGGTGGGTAAAAAAGGGGAAGAAATCACCTGAAACTATTATAATATTGTGTGTCAAATGTAACTGAAAAATAAAGTTTCAAAAAAAGAAAAAAAAAGAAATATGCACCTCCATGCTCACTGTAGCAGAATTTCCAGTAGCCAAGACATGAAAGCAACTTAAGTGTCTATTAATGAATAAAAAAAATGTGGTATATATACATACATATGTATGAGGGTTGTCCTAAAAGTATCCTGCCATGTAACCTTTCTCATTATACTGACAATAGCTGGAGTTTTTCTAGACAGTGCTCTCTCTCTCTCACACACACACTTTCTAGATAGTGCTCTCTCTCTCTCTCTCTCTCTCTCTCTCACACACACACACACACACACACACACACAGTGGAATACTATTCAGCCACAAAAAGGAAATCTTACCATCTGCAATGACATGGATGGACCTTGAGGGCATTAAAATAATTCAGACAGAAAAACAAATACTATATGATCTCACTTCTACATGGAATCTCAAAAAACAAAACAAAACAAACCTGAACTCATAGATAGAGTAAACAGATTAGTGGTTGCCAGAAGCAGGGCTGGGGTGAGCAAAATGGGTGAAGGTCATCAATAGGTACAAACTTCTAGTTAGGCTGAATCATTATGTTGTACATCCAAAACTAATATAATGTTATCATGGACCTGTATGTAAAACTATGAAACTTACAGGAGAAAATATTTGCAAACCATGTACAGTATCTAGAATATATAAAGAACTATTAAAACTCAACAGTAAAAAAAACAAAACAAACAAAAACAATCCTCCAAAACAAGAGCACTGATTACTTGACCAAATAAACAATTCACAACTATTTTACTGATTTAAAAAATGTAGATGAGATCACCGGCAAATCTTTACACAAGAGTCTAACTAAAGCTGTTTTGACTTAGGATTCTGTACCAGTCAAGAGTCTGGGTTGAGAACAGTGGACTATGGCTAACTAAAGAAGAAAAGTGATTTACTGGAAGGATAGTTGAAGGAAGGCGTAGAGATCCACACTAAAGAAATATGACCAAGGAAGCAATGCAGTCTGGAACTATAGCCAAGAACCTCCCACAGATACAGTTTAGTTTGGGGTACTTATACTGCTAATACCAGACTCTGGATGTCTAGAAGGTACTGCTGATGGCAGAATGATTTTTAAATTGTCTCAGGTTATTTGCCTCAGGTTCCAGTGACTCTAGATGCAAAGTCCCACGTATGAGCAACTGATTGGTCAAGAACAAGTCCTATGTTCATGCCCTAGCTGTTGAGGTTCTGGGAGAGCAAGTGCATTTGGCTTTTTCAGTTTCCCAGGTATTTGGGTTCCAATCTTTTCATAAACAGATTCAGATGACAGGTACCCAATTGAAAAACCAAGCCAAAACATATTAATGGATATATACATGTCCCCATAACAAGTGCAGTGTTAATCTGAGTGTGGCAATTTTGTTGCAAGAAACATCTATAGTTTATAAAGGAAAAATATCATTGACTAGGATATATCAATTAAGAAAATTCAAGTTGTTTTTTCTTTTTTTTGGGGGGGGGGGGGCGGGGGTAGTTCCCTGACTGGGAATCGAACCCAGGGCGCAGCGTAGAGAGCGCTGAAGCCTAGCTACTACACCATCAGGGAACTCCCTGGTTTTTTTTGTTTGTTTGTTTGTTTGTTTTTCATTCCCAGCTATTCTATTGCTAAGCTGATTTCACAGTGGAAAGAGAGAATATTTTTGAGTGCCCATTACCAGCTAGACAATACTTAGCCTGAAGGCACGGTTCCAAAAATTTGGGAAATGCTACAAATGGAATTTCTCTTCCATTAGGACAGTCACATGGCTGAGTGACATTACTAATGACTCCAACAAATCTTGGGTGAAGAAAACTTATTAGGGCAAAGAACCACTTTTTCAAGTGACATCTACTGAAAGTCCAATTTAAGTACCCCAAAGAATGCACTTTGAGACATGCTATGTTGTCCAGAGGCTTCATACAATCCTCTCCAATCAAGCCAAGTTTTGTCTCCATTTACAGATAGAAAACTGCGGCTCAGAGAATTTAAGAACCTTGCTTGGTTAATGATCGTTAGCACTGTGATAAAAATCTAGGCCATTCTGACTCCCAAGCCCATGCTTTAATAAAATGCTGTTCACTTTATTTCCTAGTTTTAGTTCTACAACAAATGCCTGCAGATGAAAACATGAATGTGACAGATTCTTCTACATTGTTGGATCCTACTGTTCAAAAAATTATTGCAAGAGAGGAAACTGGGGCACAGGGTGAGAAATTGAGATATTATCAATGTCACTAATGATGGGAACAAGTAACTAAGGAATAAGTTCTACCTAATACTTAAAAGTTAAACAGGTGAAAATTGCACTACACAAAAAGTCTCTAACAAGGTTTTACATCAAGATAACTGTGTACAATTAAGACAGACTGTAGTTGCTCTTTAAAGGATAGCGCACTTTGTAGTAATCACTTCCAGATAATCAAATTTACAATGATTTTCAATATTGAATCACCTTAAGGGCAGGGCAGAGGACACCTGTAGTCCCCAAATCTGCCTCAATAGCATTTGAGTGTAGTGGTAGACTACTAGCCTTACTATTCAAAGTATGGTCAAAGGATCAGCAGCAGAGACAACATCTGGGAGTTATTAAAAATACAGAATCTCAGGCCCCATGCAGGCCTGAGGAATCAATCTGTATGTTAATAAGAACTTCAGGTGATTTATATATTAAAGTTTTGAGAAGCACCAGATCGGAATACAGGCTCAAAATCATGAAACCCAGGTTATAATCACTGCTATATCACTCGCTGTATAAACATGGACAAATCAGCCTCTGTGCACTTGTTTCCTTACCTGTGAAATAGGGATAACTGATCCTCCACTTCCACACTTTCATCTAATCCATTCTCCAGAGAACAGCAAAAGTATTCTTAAAACATGAATCAGCTTATGTTATTTCCTTGCTTAAAACCTTTCAACAGATTTCCTAGAATTATATCCAAACTCTAACCATGAACCATAGGGCCCTGACATGATATGGCTCCTGGTAGTCTCTCCAATCTCCTCTCTTCACAACCACATCAGTCTTTCCATTTAGTTTCTGGAACACTTCAAGTTCCTTCTGGCCTCTAGACCTTTACAAGTGAAATTCCCAGTGGAATGCTTCTGTCCCACACTCCCATTCTTCCCACAGCTAGTTTCATTGAGGAAATGACTCTAAAATAAGACTCAAAAGTGGCTTCCCACAGCAACCCACCTAAAGCTGGTCGAACTGTTATTTTTCTATTAGACTACCCTGCTTGTTTCCTCTCATAGCAAGTATCAATTAATATAACTGGTTTGATTTTCTACAGTGTTAAAGTCTTAGCATCTAGCACAGCTTCTTCCACATGACAAGTGCATATATATTTGCAGAGTTCAGGAAAGAAGTATGCACTGAGAAAAAAAGTCTGTGATTGTCGGCATATAGACAGTACTTGAAGCCATGGGTCTGGAGATGATCACTTAGAAGGAGGAGAGAAACCCAGAACCATATTCTTATTTGATTTAACATTTAAAGGTAAGGCAAAGGAAGAGAACCCAGGAAATGGAGGCTGGTGAGGTAGAAGTAAAACTAGTTCACAGTATCAAGAAAGATAAAAGATAGCAAGACTGACACTCAGTTATGTTAAATGTCAAAGTGAGGTATGTCCAGAAAATGTCCAATGAAACTGGGAATCGAGATTAACTTGAGAAGCAATATGTTCAGTAGGGTGGGGGGGGTGAGGAAAACAGACTGGAGTGAGTCAGGAAATCAATGGGAAGTGAGGCAATATAAATAGTATGTGTAGAGTATTCTTTTGAAAAGATTGGCTATAAATGCAAGCAGAGAATTATGGGGTCATTGAAAGGTAAAGGAGAAGAGAAGATAATGGAAAGAAAATCCCTAAAAAATTGAGGGTAGAGGACTGTTTAGCCTCTCAACTTCACCTTAACATAATGAACACTCATGTGGGTTTTTTGAACAACAGAAATACTAACCAGAATTAAGACAGTCCTCTCCCTTATTTATTAAGAATCAACTAAGTGTCCTTTCCTATGTGCTTATATTGTATCCTGTACTTATCACTTCACTATTAATGAGAAAATGTCTGCCACAGGGTGGGGAATAAAAAAAAAAACCACTTGGGAAGGGAAGAAACATACACTAACCAGTGGTTGCCTCTAGGTGGCAGGAGAACATAGTTTTATTTATGCTTCATGCTTTCAGATCCTTCCAAATTTCTTTATCATGCATCCATTTATAGTAAGACTTTCTTTTGTACAATTTTTCTCAAGGTGGAAAAAAGTGACTCCTGAGTCATATTATCAAAATACATATCTTGGATTGGCCGCTGTCTGCTCTTGGAATTTCTTTCCTCTATGCCTTCTGCCATCTACTCCTTGACTTTGGCACACAACTTGACTTTGGCACACAACAAGCACTCACTATTTACTGATTTGGTTTATTACTGGTAGGTTAAGAAATGATGCACACATGTATCAGAGTGTGGATGAATCAGAATCACTGAAATTATGGAAAATATAATGGCAGTTTTTAATAAAAATGCTTAGAAAACACTAAACTCCAACATGTCACAAAGCAAAACACTTGATAATTTTTGCCTCAGTTTAGTCATTCTCTTTGCCTCTCTGCAGTCTCAAAACAAATTCAGGTGAGAACTGTCTGGACCATCCATTATGTCAGGAAGCAGTAGCCTAATCTCGAAACCCAGATTGCTATTCACTATATGATTATAGTGGCAAAGATATAACATACTTTGTTAAAGGGGACACCACAGGATTGTCAGGCCTTTTCATAATCTAATATTTGATTATTTACATTAATATCCACCCAACAATTATGAGAATCCATTTATCATAACAACTAACATTTACCAACCATCTATTATGCATTACCTCTAATCCTTATAACTTGGAGATGAAGATTGTTCCCAGTTTACTGATGCCAAGAGTAGCCACATACCAAGTGGTATAACTGGATTCAAACCAAATTTTCTCACCAACTCTACAGTACACAAAATATCTACATGCAGCCTACCCTGCCACCCTCCTCCTATAGATACCAATATCCCCATTCTTCGGCTAGAGGAAAGAAATTCCAAGAGCAAACAGCAGCCAATACAATGACCCTGAGGATTACTGACCTACATTTTATTGGACACTGATGAGATGTAATAATAAAGCAACTGATAAAAGTATACAGATATAGAATTATATTATATACTTAAAAATTGTTATTAACCAGTATCACCCCCACTAAATTTTTAAAAAACTGCATGCAGAAAAAAATAGCAGTACATAGTAACTGCTTAATAAATGTTTCCTGTTGTTAAGGAAAACATACACACAACAATAATAAAGCAACTGAGGAAAAGCCTTTACTTATCCAAGAGAAATCTGAAAAATTTCTGCAGAAGTATCTCGACAGAACTTCTCCTTCAAAATCTGAAAATACTATACCTCAGATAAGTGTATATCCTTGCTCTTGGTGCTTTTCTGCACTTCGGTATACTTAAGGAAAACAAGGGCAGGGATACCAAGAAGGAAGATTCCCCCGATACCCCCAATACTGACTTTGTAGGTAAGAATGGTGTCAGAACACATCCCCTACACATCCTCTACCCTACTGTCCTGGGAAGATGAAGATCCAGAAGTTATTCTTCTGGTCATTACTCCCAAGTACTTTGAAAAACTGACATCAAAAGAACTTGGCAGAAAAAAAATTGGCAACAAAATAGGATTCACCAAAGTCGTAGATCAGTTTTGCCATAACAGAAGAAATGGCAGCATGCCAAGCAGCTGTTCTTAGCATTCCCAACAAATAAAAACAGCAATGACTGCTGTCAAAGTCATACAAATTAAGACCCCTGTCTACACATTTTTTAATTTATTGGGGTGACAATGGTTAATAAAGTTATGTAAGTTTCAAGTGTGCAGTTCTATAATACATTTCCGTAGATTGCTTTGTGTTCACCACCCAAAGTCAAATCTCCACCCAAAGTCAAATCTCCTGTCATCATATATTTGATACTTTTTACCCTTTTCTACCTCCTCTCTCTCCCTTTGCCCCTGGTAACCATTATACTGTCTATAAAGTCTGTCTTGTTCATCTGTTGCTTTCAGCTTTATATCCCACGAGTGAAATCATATAGTTCTTAACGTTTTGTGACTCATTTCGCTTAGCATGATAATCACAAGATCCATGATAATGTCACAAATGGCAGCATTACATCTTTTTATGACTGAGTAATATTCCATTGTATATACAAGGTCAGACAATTAATTTCGCAAACTTATCCTAGAAAAAGTGCTACATACCTCACTGCTGACTATCACTTTGGTCACCTTCAAAGTACTCCCCTTGGGAAGATATGCACCAATGCCAGTACCTAGATCCCACCCTCCAAAGCAATTTTGGAACTCTTTCTGAATGGCCATCAGAGTTATCATCATGCCCAAAATCTGACAATTAAGTTCGCAAACTTGCCACCATG